>JAQFZC010001004.1:0-35940 GCA_034695205.1 Dicyrtoma fusca | reverse complement strand
CCAGCACAGACATTACTGCAACAGCAGCAGCAGCAACAACAGCAACAGCTGCAACAACAACAACAACAGGATCACATTACAGCGTCGGCCAGTCCCGGTTTGCTTCCGAATCAGGCTCAGCGTTCGCCGCTCTTGACGCAACTTCAGCAACCAATTCAACCAGCACTCCCAAATCCAACACCACAACAACCAACTCCTCAGCAATCAGCGTTGCCCCAGCCTGGGGCAAATGCTGCAGCTGCAAAGGAAAGGCATATTATCTGGGCCGGTCTTTTAGAATGGCATGAGAAACAGAAAGGTGTGTGGGATATCAATTTTTCTACTTCATATATTAAAGCAATCCTTAGGAAATGTGACTAAGTCTTACATTTGTTTTTCAGGACCACCTGAGGGACAGAAAATACCCAGGCAGGTTCCATGTCAAGTTTCCGCTAATGTTATGAATGGGGAACCGGAGGTAAAGGGTGATGGCTGGCCCCCGAAGCTTATTATGCAGCTGATTCCTAAAGCAATTGTTGGAAGTCTGGGTGGTGGATATTTCCGCGATGTCAAGACTGTGCTGTTTATGCTACAGAGTTGCGATGCTCTTGCTAGTTTAACCAGAGTGATGGATTCTGGCTTCGTAAGTGTTGATTTTTACGTCAGACTCATGTAGTAGCATCCTCTTTGGGGGGAGGGGAGGTCAAAGGTCAATGGAACTATTTTTAAAAATTCGTTGTTTGCAAAATGAGTTAGGTAAGTCTACTATGCACTATTAATTAGTATTGAATTACGCGATATGCCTTACGGCCGTGGCGGCATTCGGGTATCACTTCTTGATATCCCGGAGTCCTTTAACAATAATACCTAATAAAAATTAGCATTGAATGGTCTTAATTCGTTTTCAAAAAAAGCAAATCTTAGCGATTATTTGAAAATAATGCCGGTGACCCTTGACCTCCAAATTCTCACCTGAACAATACTCTAGTGCTATGCTCTATGGCGGGTAAAAAATCCAGCTTTTAAACTAATGAACTTTTTTGAATATGATGGAAGCGAATAGTATTTTTTGGCAACAAGTTAGGTCCAGTATTTCGTATTTTTAAAATATTTTTTTAAATGAACACAACAATGTTCGTAAATTAAAATAATTTCGACTCACGATTATGCTCCTAACAAGAGCTAATAATGTGGCCATCTTCGTGTTGAAAAAAGTTGACTTCATAACTCTAATTTGGAAAATCGTTCTCTCTGAAAAGTTGATGTACCTAGATAGACTTAGGTAACTAGTTTTCGCAAAAAACTCTTCACGGATATAGACAGTAAGGTGACTAGAATTAAGAAGAAATGTGAAGTCATTAAATTCATGCCTTATGTTCACATTATGTAATAGTTTGAGAACGCGTTTCCGATATTAGTTAAAAAATGTATAAAAAACATTATACAATTTTTTGTGTCCATAGGCTGGCTGCGTTCACTTTACTGGAACAAGCATGCAAGCTAATTGCGCAATCAAAGTTCTGATACTACTCTACAGTAAAGAACGGCATGCGTACCTCGGATTTATTCCCAATGATCAAGCTGGATTTGTGGATCGAATTAGAAAAGTTATTCAACAACAAAAGACTCATCAAGCAGTTATGAGACAAGGTCAAGGACCGTCATTCCCAATTGGTCAGCCAGGTGTAGGTGGACCAGGAAATCCCCTACAACAGGGACCTCCTCAGCTTGGAGTATCACCAGTAAATCTTCCACAAGGTATTCAGCAGTCCGGGATGCAAAGCCAAATGGGCCAGAGCCCGTTACCTCCAACAATTCAACCTGGAAATTTGCCCACAATGCAGCAAGGAAACATGCCTAATGTTCCTTCCATGCATATGGGCGGAGGTCAGGGTCCGGGTCAAGGTCAAGGGGGTCCGATTGGGATGGGTGGTCCACAAAACATGGGTCCAATGGGAGCAACAGGCGCTGCTATGCCACCAGGAGGAGGACCAATGATGGGCGGTGGTTCGACCATGAGCCAAATGGGTGGACCTGGAGGTCCAGCGGGACCAATGCCTCCAGGTGGTCCCAGTATGGGGGGTCCAAATATGAGTCAGATGGGGCCTGGGGGGCAAATGCCTCAAGGTGGACCGGGTGGGCCGATGCAGACAGGTGGTCCAAGCATGGGAATGGGAGGCCCTAATATGCCTCAATCAATGCAGCAGGGTCACCCACCAAATATGCCATCTGGAAATATACAGCAAAGTGCTTTGCAGCAAACGCTACAGCAAAGTCTCCAAGCCAGTGCACCACAACCGAGTGCTGGTATGCAGCAGTCAAGTATTCAACAAGCTCTTCAGCAGCAGCAGCAACAACAACAACAGCAGCAGCAACAACAGCAACAACAGCAAGCGCAGGCTAATTCGAGTCAGGCAGAATTACTACTTGAAAGGGAGCGTCGGTGGAATTTAATGAAAATTCAAGAGCTTCAGCAACAACTGGAAGCTGCACAGGCCAAGGACTTGCAGTATCAGCAATTGCATCAGCAGCCTGGTCCTGGTCACAGTCATAGCCCCCAACCAGGTATGAATCCACAGGGGCCAGTGAGTCAACCAAGAATGGCCAGTCTACAAAGGATGCTAAGACCCTCTGGGGTTCAAGGAAGCAATCCAGGATTAAAAAATCTTCTTCAACAGCAGCAGCCTTCTGGTCCACCTGGAGGTCCTCAGTTTAATCGGATGATGCAGGGTGGAGTTCAAGGCAACCCGCGAATGCCGGGTCAGCCAAATCAATCCCAGTTCCACGAGGACGTTGGCATACTAGATTTACTGAAATGACAACATTTCGTACTTCCATTAGTTAAATCCATCAGATCGTCACCTGCATATGTGTTTTAATTTTATTGTGTAATTTCAGTCATATTTTGTTTTTTATGCTTGTCGCTGGTGTCCTAATTATGATATGAAGCTTCGTGGTGTGAACATGTCACAGTACTATACTGACTTCAAGTCGATGTTCGACAGTGCAAATTATGTTAAATAGTAATTAGTATAATCTAGTGCAGTGTTATTTTTAGTGTGTGAATGCGGTTACAAGGTTATGTAAGTATTTAGGGACTGTTGGATGTCACCTAAAATATGATATTCAAAAATTATGTTTAAAAATAGTTATTAAAATACCCCTAAAATTATTCTAGAATCTTGCACAAAATTGATTTGACGTAGCCCATACTTTCACATCAGTTTTTCTTTTATAATTATTAAGTACTTTACGATAATTACGTGTGTTTGTATCTAATTCGTTAGTTTGTGGGAAATACATACCCCAACTTTTCTACCAATCGGGCATGGACGAATAAACTGGAAATTTTGGAGTCTTTAGTTTATTAACGTGTCTGTTGATAGTTTCTCTATTAGAATAATATGCCATTTTATTTATCAGTTAAATAACACAATAGATATCGACATGAGGGTATTTACTAGTACAATTTTAATAGAATCTACCGAACCACGAAGTCCAGTTTATTTTAGCGTTGCTGCAGTCTCAGTTATGAGACGTAATACAGCAGAGCACAGCACGCTACCTCCATACAGTAAATTACAATTCAAATTAATTGCATAGATTGATTATATAAAAAATCAACCGTTCCTAAAATACCTACCAGACTCATAATAGGTAAATAATTACATTTAATCTTAGACGTAACCTTTGACCTTCGCTAAAGGAGAGACCGGTAAAGGCACTGTGCACCCACCACCAGACTATAGCCTGCCGCTTCGAAAGCACCGAGTGCCGCGGAATGTGCAGTACGGAACAGCATGCACAATTAATGGGTGAATAAGAAGAGCATTTGAAGTAAAGATCATTAAAATAAATACCTGTATTTAAGCATACAGCGCATTAACGTCATTATTTCTGTCTAAAGTGAACTCTTGTCGATCCTTCTGTTGCTGCATTTGCATCTTAAAAACTGCAGCAGTTTACTAGAGATTATAAAGAAAGGTTGAAGGTAGTAGGTAAAGAAACGTTCGTGGTCTCAAAATCAAAAGTTTTTAGCCGAAAAGTTGTGGATTTCGTTTGGAAATTTGGAATCTGGGTTACTGCTTTACAATTTACAACTATTAGGTACAACTAATAATGTATCCTACATAACATTTTTTGGCATTTAACTATTTGACCTCAAAGTTAGAGTGTTGTACTTATTTAAAATAAATAGTAGGCAATTCATTCCTTTATCTTATCTTTCTCATTCTACACTATAGTTACTACTTACTAGCTCTTCTACACTACAGCTATCCTGTTCCTGTTGCCTAAAATCTACTAATACAAACGTCAATTTATTACAGCTGCAAGTTGGCACGGAGTCATCATTACATAAGCCACAAACTGGTCTTTAACTATATTCTGATTTCATTTGGTGGAACGTACAAGGTGCTCCTTAACCATGTATAAAATCAAGCAAGCCTTCGACCTCCCCGCTAATATTGAATTACCTAACTGCATGTACAGTGTAAGACCGATTCTGAGTAATTTGAATAATTCTGAAGGAAATCTGAATCTGAACGGAACTTTGGGGACGGGGCCGGAATCAGCCAGGTTAACTTTTTTGTCAGCCTATAATTAATTTTTCGTGATGTAATACTAACGTGTTTGGGTCTTACTTAGAACCGGTGTTTACTACTGCTTCAAATGAGCAGCTGGTTTGTTTGACGGATCCATCGATCAAATACCACACTTTGTTTATCTGCTGGACTTTTTAATTACCTATATACCTAGGGGTACGTTGTATGTATATTGGTTGGAATGACAGACCAGACTGACTGTTGACTGTGAATTATTTAACCTTTTATTGCATGGTTTAACCCCAAAAAACTAGAGAAATGGGCTCTGATTGAATTAATGATAATTTTTTGACTAACTTTGCGAAGATACTAAATATGATAACCAATTAATTGATTAACCTACTGATGTTGTTTAATCCTTAGGAATGGTTTGCAGTGCTCCAATACAAATAACAATTTAAATCAAAACAACATCAACTCACCAAATAATCGTAACCAACAAGTAAACAAGACTCCTGGCAAAAGGAAACGGTGTGCTTATTTATTTGCTTAAATTTTTACATGTATGATATGAACATATTTTAGTTTTACGACATGAATGAACGAATGGGTGAAAATACTGACTATATATTTTTTGGTGTGTAGGTCTGACTCTCCGGCTAAATCACCTGGAGCCACGCAGGTACAGGCAAAATTGGAATCACCAATGGACACTTCCGAGGATATTGTTAGTTCCCTCAGTGGAAGTAACCAAGATGAAATCATTTCGAAGATAGAGGCTCGGCAGAAGGAAGTTATTTCCAAATTATTGCGACTGAGAGATATGCTTAACAGCGCAAGCAAAAGCTGCCCAAATACCACCTCACAAAATGCTTCCTCTACTGCAAATGAAATTGTGAAATCTGTAGTAAGCAAGTACCTATATTGTGCATGTAGAACCATTAATTACAATTTGGCCCAGTGATACAGTAATGCTGTTCAGATTCGAGGGAATCATGGAGAAATATTGATGTGAATTGCTATTGTGTATAGGAAGCAGTTGTTACTGCAGATCCCGAACTACCTCCATACTCCGTGCTATTTTTAGCTAAACTGTTGAAACAAAATTATGGAGCAGGAGTGACATTGAAATCCCATCTTCACTCATCGTGTACAACAGCCCCAAAGAATTCAAGTCTGTTTGACCAGTCGGCGGGTGGGGATTATCGAGGAAATTCCATCACAATTTCTGTTATATGGAAAAACAGTACGTATTTGTTTTCCAGCTTCAATTAAAAAGTTTATTGAGCTAATTCTTGAACGAGCTTGAACTAATCGAAAGTGAAATTTCAGAGGGGGAAGACAAGGAACCCGAGCTTCTAGTGCAACCAACCGTGCAGGCACCAATACGGGGAGAAGCAAACGTGGCCCGCTATTTGTCTCGTCTTCTGCCCGCAGGAGATCCCGTCAATTATGACTTCTTGGCATGGGAGGATCTAGTCCGTGTTGATGGTCTTCTGGAAAAGGCTGCGGATGGCATTACAGAACTGGGATCGTTGGATGAGCAATTGAAGAGTAATCAGCCATGTCTCTTTGGTGAGCCTTCCATCGCTGACTTTGTCATCTTTTCAGCCGTTACAAATTATTTAACCAGTCACTCTCAGCAACAGGGGAAGTTTTCCAGTGTTAGTAGGTGGTTAAACGATTGTCAGGAATACGGAGGATTTAGTCTAACACGGACATAATTAATGTTCGGGCTGTCATAATACATTGCTGGCCGTTGATGTTCTTCACATGTAGTTGTATCTACGATCCGTGACGAGTTTAAAATTTTAAATTATTGTTCTACAATGCTTGGGTTTGTTAACCGTGTTTATTTGTTGTGTTTTATGAACTGAATTTTATTACTCATACATCTTAATCGGCAATAAAGAAACTAAAATTAACGTCAAGATTATTTCCACTTTCTCAGTGGCGCTACTGGTTCTTTTCTTTTTTGTCTTATTTCCATTCCTCACTTTCGTGAAGTTAGATGAAATATTCTTGCGTGATTTCATGGTAGGACACTAGAAAATCAAATAGAGATAATTTTTCAAGACAAATAGAGGGAAGCTGTGTTCTTGAAAAGTTGCCATATTAATTAGACAACGAATGTGGAGTGGCAAAATAAAACTTACACTTATCTATTGTTGACCCGGTACTCTTAACCATGGATTTTTCCTCTTCTGCAATGTCATCATCCACGTAAGCAAAGTCTGCATATGGCGAAGGCGGCGGAGAGGGCGATGGCGATGGCATGGTTGTGTGAACTAAGATATCCTCGAGAGGAACGGTTCCAATTATAATAGGCAAGAAGGCCTCGACCACAGCACTATCTCGGTTGGATTTGAGATTCGATTCTTTCACTTTAATCTGCCCAAATGCGACCCTCAATTACTGAATCCTTATTTTTGCACACGAAAGGATAGGTAAGAAGATACCTACTTAATTTTATTTGAAGTACCTGAAGCTGGTAGTGAATCTGAATGATGCTGCACGTGCCTAGTTTGGTTGGTAGAATTGGTTCAGGGATTTTGATCGCGTCATCATCCTCCCCTCTCCACACAACGACTTTCCCTGGAGAAATTTCTGGACATTTTGTGTCAAGTATAACTTTCGTCTGTGTCTTTCTCCGTTTCCCCTCGATGGTATAAAAAACAACCTAGAGAAATTTTACGGAAACAGAATTTCTCATCAATCTTGTTTGTGTGTAAACGCTAATCGTCCGCTACAAAAAAGCTGCGCAATAGAGCTATAACCTGTATAAGGGACATCCGGACCATCCGCATGTGATTGAAGGTGAAGTTAGAAATCTCCACAAGAAATGGTACTACTTCATTTGCCACGTAGCCTTGCTTTGGGATGGAAAAATATAATTTAACTTTTCCATTATGACACATGCACATGGACCACAACTTATTCTCTCGTCTCACTTCCGCACTTTTCCGAGCTAAGGGCTCGTTGTTAAGATCCAAAGCTCCATTGATGATGAGGGGAACCTTGGCAGTTGCATAGACTTTGTTTGATTTCAAAATACTCGTCTTGATATGATAGGAGACTGAGCCATACTTTCCTGTGTACGTGGCTGGTAGATTGAGGGGAAGCTGATGCTCAAAGATGTACTCGTTACGACCAGGCCGAATTCTAATGTTATTTACTGCTGCGTTCTCTATTTTTAAAAGTTTTAATAGTCATACTTTGTACTAACTATACAATATTTATCTTTACCATCATTTAAAATATTAATTTTCTGTGGAGTGCATTTCTACCTTGACCACACACGCAGATAGACGATTTCAGGCATCGCTCAACAGCCGTAATGGGTTGCTCTTCCAAATGATTAATGATGGATACAACTGCCCCTCCTTCAAATTGTACCATAATACCTGTAATAGTTTCACGTCTTTATTTTTGTTTTCATATTCTAGATATTTCTTGTCTCTATATAGGTATGTATTTAAAGGTTGGAACTTACATTTAACTTTCTTTGGCCTTCGTTTTTTGTACACAATAACTTTCCCGTAAACTGTTTCCCCGGGTGAATATGTATTTATATCGCTGTCCAACTCAATGTGTACGAAGCTCATTGTGTAGTTCGACCCTTACGTCACAGTGAAGAGCGTTTCACCGGTGCGGTGATTTCTCCAAAAAAAGAAGGAACGTTTTAGAAAATTTTAAGTGCTAAGTGCCTCGTTGCTAAACTCCTCTAAACTTAAGTATGAGTGATTTTATTCTGAGAGCGATTTTGGTGGCTCAGAAATTCGAGTGAGAATTTGCACTGTACAAAATTATGACTGGCAGTAGGGCAAATGGTAAATTATGAATTTATTCTCATTGAAAAAATTATTGGTCTTCAAGGCCACATGAATCGAATGCGGAACTTGAAGTGAATAGCTTTGACTCTCTCCGGTAGTAGTGACGGTCATACTTTACGCCATGTTCATGGGGCAGTTTGCCATTTTGCAAGCATGGTTATAGCTCTCTCAAATATATTCAATTGTAGATGTCTACTTATGACATTGCCTTTGTGTAATCGACACCGTGAATGTTTAGAGCTGACTACATCATTAACTTGACATCCTTTTTATGATTAATACATAGCTAAAACTTTATAGGTTGGTCGTTATACTGACACTACAGGGCTATGCTGTAGATGGTGAATTCTTTGTACACTTCAATTTTCATGATCATAAGTAATTGTGTCTGTAGTCTGTGGGCTTGTCAGTGGCCGCTCCATCCCTTCATCCTTCTTTTATAATGGCTTAATAAAGTTTTTACCGTAGATATAACCGTAGCAGTAGCAATATTTTTCTATCTGAATTTATTTTCAGACATTTAGGAGTGCCTTCCAAAATTTTATTTGTTGTCATAATCATAATGCTAGCTGATCCAGTTTCTTTTGTTAGTACCTTTGATTTACGTTTCTTCTTGCACATTTATAGCATGACTTTTCATTTGGCTTCAAATTTTTGGCCTGGCACGTAGGAAAATGTAATGGTCGTTCCAAATGGGAGTACAAGCCATGTAGTCTGCTGGGGAGCCAATGAATTGAAGATGCTTAATTAATATCCTTTATACACGTTTCAATGGGTGGGAGACAAAAAATCGATTGACGTTGACACTTGACACAAATGAGACTCACTTTAATTCACGTTAAGAGATTTATTTCCTGCTTCCATTTTGCTTCCAATCTGTACATAGCTTAGCTTTGACATGAACTCAATGTGATTGTACCGTGGTATTTATTTCCTTATGTAGTTTCAATTCATACTTGAGTACACTGCACTGATCGTGAGAGTGCCTACACATTTCAGACCAGTAGTAGTGAGGAAAATAATTGGAATTTGAATGGTAGCACTCAAGTACTAGTGTTTAAGTTCGGTTTACATGAATATTCAATGCTTTGATAATCTATCGGAGTGATCATCCTATATCCTCTTCATCAGACTTACATTTTACTATTTTACGGTGTAAATTACCTAAACAACATGTGTACTGATACACTGTAGACAACATTGAGTTTTTACTAAATCTGATACACTTGTCACAGATATTTAGTACAATCACATTTAATTATGAGAATGATTTTACGATACACTTACATATGTACACATACATATATACGCTTATAGCTGTCGGACAGCTTATGGAGTGTACATTGTATTTGTATTTTGTACGATGACGATTATGATTATGTTCAAGGAGAAAGTTTCAAAACTAAAATGTGATATTTCTTGCAAATGTTAATTTGGACCGGAAATTTCAATTTGAAGCCTTTGTAGAAAAATTAAAATAGTATATCTTCATCTTCTTGGGTATACATAGTCGTATATATTGAGTTAAGTCTTGGTGAGGAGTGTATAATATATTGTATAAAAGTAGGTTGAAAGTAGGAAAGTATGTATTTCACTTTGATTTGATTGTTGTAGAAATAATTAGTATGAGAGGAATATATAGTATATTTGTAGTTCTATTGTGTAAAGCTGTAACTGATTATAGAATATAGATTTCCACTATCATATTATTATTATACAATACAAAGTTTACACAATATCAAATCCTTCGTCTAGCTCATGACGAACACGCTCCGAGCGAAACATACTTGACTTTGGCTTCCACATTCTCATTGCATCTTGGTAAGATGGTGGAGCTGAAATAAAAATGTCAATTTTTTATTATTTGTATTTAATAATTATTGCGAACATCGGCGGCTACCCATAATTATAAGATAGAATAGAAGGGATGAGTTTTCATTAATTTGTTTTAATTTGTACGCACGAGATTCGCTGTTGAGGACAGCAATTGAAAGAGCAGAAGGGTCTGCATTGGAAGAGTCTGTCGAGTTTCCTGGACAAGCAACCACGTATGAGTAGGAAGGGATGCTATCCTCCAGACTGAGCCTGTGAACGGGATTAGTGACTGCAGTATGCTGTTGGGCTCTAGCAGCTAAGATTCCATTGGACAAGCAGTCAACTCCCAACCAAACACGCTCCGGCTCATATAATCTGTGCATAGCAAACTCTTGAACCCCCGGTGACAGTCCGAAGTTCCTTGCGTAAATCTCTGGGTCAACTGGAATATCTCCGATCAAAATATTAATGGAATTTTCAAAGATTGTTTCGGGGGAGTTGCAGAAATTCTTGTAGGTAGTGAGCTTCACCTGGTCGGACAATGTCAAAATTACAAATTAGAATTATTTAATGAGTAAATCGTAGTTTAGTTGCATTTACTTAGTATTTAGTATACTAACTTGTAAGAAAAATAAAACTTTGACTAGACTGCAGGGCCAAAAGAATTTCCAGGGAATGTCGTCAGGTACGATGAGAAAATCTTCCCATATTTGGCTATCACCCTGCGGAACTCTTGAGCCCTCACATAGCGCCAACACTTTGCTCGATCTCTTCTTTAAATCCCCAACGTAGTAGGTACGCTCCTGTACCATAGTGCCAATTTCATCATTGCCATCATTTGTACCAGTAATTTCTTGTGTCATTCAATTATAGGGAATACTGGCACTAATATTTTATTAGGGCTCTTAAATCTATTACCTGTTTCAACGAGACTGTGATTTTTTCCACGTCAAACTTTGTCTCATTGTTAATATGAACTTTGAAATGAAGTTCCTCTCCTGGCACGTAGCCCATTTTGTCTACACTCAAGTTCACATCAATACTTCCAAAGCTAAGACACAGAAAACTAAATTTCTCATGTCTTGCAGCCTGAGCTGGCTCACCAGAAAAAGGGATTTCATTCAAATTGACGCATGGACCGACTCGTATAGGAATCCGCTTCACTTTATGCTCCCATTCATCCAATTCCGCTTTCCATGCTTCCCATTCAAATAGAATGTCATAGTCCAGGTGACCGTAGCTGAGGGTGCAAGATGGTGGAAGAACCTTTGGAAGTCTCAAGTGAAATTGGAGTAACATTGGGCGACAGACCCTGGCATTTTCAATGTTGTCATCTGATTGAGTTGAAAATAGAACTTTAAGTAACAAAAGTAACCCTTCCTCGTTAGAACGCATTCAAATAAGGCTAACACTTCAGAACAACTACCTATACTTATACGCACAGATCACGCACTCGACACCCTCGTCAAAGTATCGCTTACCATCGTCTCTCGTGTGATGATTATTGAGGTATTCGTCCAAGCAAACAGTTGACAGCAAAAAATATTCTTCTTTCGTCGTTGCCGGGAGAAAGTACTGAATTCCTTTGAAACGCAGACGGGAAGAGCCATTGTAAGTATACTCGTGTCCATCCAGAGAAACGAATGCTTTGCCTCGGCAAGTTATGTTCACATCTGAAAAAAGAATGTATCACAATTCAACATAATATGATATTTCTGAAACAATATGATGATTGGTGTATTTTGTCTAATTATTTACACACTTTTGGTTAGAATCCTTGATGAGAGTTTAAAAACATAGCCGCTTATAATATCGCCCGGGAGGAATATTCCAGTGCCCGAGCTACTATTACTACTGATTAAGATGCTAAATAATTCGAAGCTTGAGCTCATTTTATATCTGTGTAAGCTATGAGAGTAGAGAACCTTTAAGACCCTGTTCGGTGTATGTATTTTGTAAATCTCAAGTAAATTGTATTGTACGTGTGCTTTCTACTCCAGTTTCCCGGAATTATCGCAAGTCAGAAGGGTATTAATTTGACTACATTATCCTACGAGTGCCACTACTGCCAGTCCTTCACCGTTTCAGTCCCTTTATAAGCTCCGTGCTATTGACTACTCGCTACCCAACCCACGCTGAGGCAGAGTTTACAATGGAATGGAATTCTTGAAATTAAAAAACAAGGTGTATTGCTTCCCTATTAATTAAAACTGTGGCCGCGCACTTAAAATAGAACGCTTTCACATGCCCATTTTGGCTGGAAGGAAACGCGTAGATGTTACTAGTTTCGCATCTCTCGTCTCCACGTATTCAAGTGTCTATGTATATCAATTCCAGACTGATATATATTTGCAAATGTACAATACGCACCCCAGCAATAGGTACTTCATCTCTCTCTCTCTCTCTCTCTCTCTTTCGCTTTCCTTGTTCTCCTATGTATCTGTGTTGTACACCGTCGTTACCTACACTCACTTGTTTCAGTGGAGGAGGAAAGCGATCCTTTACATTTCCCGGTGGTAATCTGTTCAGATGCCAGGCGTGGAACTGCAAATATTGATTTCCTCGCATATCACTCACTTGACTCTTTACTTCCCCATTTCCATTTCCATTCCCATTCCGAGAAATGCAGACCGAAGGAAATTCGCAACTTTTAACTTTCACATCCCATCATTTCGCAGGTTCCGCTGTTGTCTTCCTTCCCTGCTACCTCTGACTCTGTGCTTATGGGAATTAAGCCAGTATTTGATTTTGATTTATGCTGGATGCTCCAGGATTAAATCCATAGAAAGCTTATAAGTGCTTGGCAGATTTTAATTGAAAAGAATCCCACGCTGTGAGGAGGCTGCCTATGTAGGTATGTCCCTAATATAGGGATATACATATGGTACTGTAGACCACAAAAACAAAGGGAAAGCTTTTGGAGGGCCTTCCATGCAATGCCAACGTAGAAAATGGAAAGCTGGTGCTGATTTTAAAATAAACTAAAATTAAATGGATGAATGCCAAGTGTATGTAGGTATGTATGGAAGCAAAATATTATTGTCAATTTCAAGGTGAGGTAGTATGTATATAGCCATTCATTCTATTAATCTATTCAAGCGCAAAGGTGGAAAACCATTGAAAGAATGCTTTACAAAAGTGTTTAATCGACAATTTGAGTTTTTCAAAACGATCAAAACTAGTAAACAACATTTTCAACAACGTTCAAATCTAAGAAGTAACTTTTTTAAATTGGTTGAAACTCGAAATAACCATTTTGGAAAACATTCAAAACTAATAACAAAAACTTTTAAAAATGTCCAAACAGGAAAAAGATCCAAACTAGAAATTACCATTTTCACAATGGTCAAAACTTGAAATCAACATTTTCAGAACATTCACTACTAGTAACTAATACTTTAAAAAATATACGCAAACCTAGAAATTGTAATATTCAAAAAGATGAAAAACTAGATTTATTACCGTTTCGAAAAGGAATTATAAACGCGTTTGTCTAAAATTGCTATCAATATTTCTGTCAAAAATTATATTTTCAGCAGGCATGTACGGAGGTTACGTTCTAAAACTAATGCATTTGTATGTTTCGACCATTATCGGGATGTGGGAATTCAATTCTGTCCAGAACCAATTCAAATAATTCATACTTTTAATTACAATATGCTATGGTAGATGCAATTTAAGTATTATGCTTCAAATAATATTTCAATCTCCATTCCAAGAAGTACGGAACATCTACGTTTAATCTCTCATTCCTGGGGTTTTCATGAAGAATAAATTACTATATTTATCTAATCTGGCCATGGTCTGGTTCATATATTCCTTACAAACTCGATTAATGATTGCATTGAAAAAAAACATTACAGATGATCTCTGTCCGCATTAGTTGCTGTATTTCGAATTGTTTTATTGGGTTGACTTGAACGTCTCATTAAGGGCTGAGGTTGATTTCCAGCTGTAGCATTACTTTTGAATTAAATCAGAAAACACACACACACACATTAGTTTTCAAGTGTTTCTTGCATCTATGGATCAAAGACCTGTAAGCCAGTACTAATGGATTTACTTGCTAACTACCAGCTGCAATAAGTACCTATATGTATTATGTATAATTAATAGGCTATTGAATGTCTGTAGAAGAACGTTTTAACTATAACCCGTTTGTACTTTTCTATTTAACTTACCACATCAGATAAACGCTGGCAATGACAAAAACTACAAAAGCACAGCCAACTCCAATAGTTGCAAGCATCCAATAGTTGAATTCGTCCGCTTGAATTTAAAAAAATATTAACACATAATGACATAGGTTATAGGTCACACGGTGACGGTAAAATAATATTATCTGTAATCGTAAGCGGTACTTTACATTTGGATTTGACAGCCTTTCACTTTGTCTTTACGGTTTCCCTTTTTTACATGATTTTACTCTGACGTTTCCGCATATTTTTTTTGTAGATACCGTGATTCTAATATGTAGCGACGAGAATCAAAAAAGGGTAAATTTTAAGAGAAAATGCCGCCGGGTATATGTACTTTTTATTATCATAGTTTAATCTGTTGATGTTGAAATTGTTTTAAAGTTCTCTAATAAACGCTCGTACTTATGTATTCATATTAAAAAAAAGTTACAATAACAGCTTTTTGCATCTGCAGAAATCCCAGTTTCTAAAACGTTTTGGCAATCTGGGCTTTCTTAGCACTTTCTCTTTATCAAAATCCCAATCATTTCCTAGAAGCGACGAAATTGGCTCAATATAGTAATTTGTTTATGTTCACTCAAAATGTGGAATGAAATTATATCCCATGGATAACTTGTTGTGTATGCACTTACGAGGAAGATAGATTGGCAAGCTTTGGGGTTGAGTTTTCATTTGATCCATGGTGAACTTGGCCACCTGTAAGAGTAAATATTTGGAATTAACTTATAAGTGAAGTTCTTTCATTTTATCAACACATGTCATACTACAAATAGTATAGAAATACAGAAAATCTTAATGAACAGGAGGAAACGCTGAAACTAAAGAAACTAATTAAAAAGCAAAAGTTTGAGTCGTATATTTGTACGTATGTAGTTGTTCTTAGGGTATGTAAAAAGTATGTTTACTTCACTGTATACTAGAGTATTCGGAAATCCTTGATCGACTTTTCACCTGTAGTTTCTCCGCCCACACAGAATCTACTAGTAATTACGTACTTTAGGATAAGAAATTTTCACTCTTTCCTGCACTCGGAACTTTCTGTTTCCGTGTTTGTTTTTGTTTCTTTTTCCTTCAAACAATTCCACAAATTGTATAGATATTATTATTATAAAACAAAGATTACGTGATGTTATTTTTTATGCGTCTACACGATGCACTTAGTTTTAAGAGTATTTGTGTACTTTTGTGCTGGAGAATTTAGACTCTTTCATTTTACACCTCAGAAAAATTCAGGTTGACATCTGATTACAATCCTACCCTGTTTGCCAAACATCGTAGAGCATCTTGTATCCTGAGCTTACTCACTCACAGATGCATCCATAATATTATGGGACCGAAAAATCGATTTCGGCGCAGTGGCTTGGGTGAGATTTGCTTCATCCCACTTCAAATCATTCTGCTTCAATTTATGTTATTTCGGGTTTGTTTGGTTATTTCAACCAATGGATCACTTACCTCACTTACCACAGTATCTGCTGCTCACGTATTATTAAGAAAATATTATTGATACCGTATGCGGCCACATGCTGGGCAGGTTATGCGTCGTCAGTCACCTTACTGATACTCTCAAAGCTGCTAAATAGCGCAATAAAATGATTAATTCAGTATTGATTGCTTAAACCAATTTCATTTTTTTAACTAAAATGAAGATTTTTTACTGCTTGAATAGAAAATGTCTATCTTGCTTTTCCCAAACGGCAGTGCCGATAATGAACTTGGACAGGATTTTCTTAGCCATACAAACAGGTGAATTGAAATTGTTGACGAAACGGTTTCGAATACGAAAAATATATTATTATTCCCTCGATTCCATTTAGAATGGCAAAAACCTTGCTTCAGAGTTAGATCCCATCCATTAGTTCAGTGTCAAAAATTTAAACCTGTCAAGGGCGCGACCATGATCAGTTGCTGGTCGCACATCCTTTAAGTACCTCCTTACTGATTATCATAAACCGGCCAATGCAATGCAGTGTTTTACCAAATTAACATTTTACGTGTTAAATTTATAATAATTTAAAATTCAAGTCATATTTTTTCAATCTTTATTTCCCTTTCCGTGACCATGTTCAAGGTCGGATTCTGCTAAACATGTTGGCTAGTATTTAAGATATACTGATATTGTTTGGGCTCATCTTTGTGCTTTGTAGATTGTAAGTACGCAGATTCAGGTTGAACATTGAAAGAGTAACCGTTAGAAGCTAACATGTGTGCACTGTAATAACCTACTGGGATAAATCAAAATATTTGCACACTCGACACATTTTTATGTAAATCTTTTCAGTGTCAATTCGTTTCCAGTTTCTTAAATGACACCAAAATTTTGATTAATACTATATACGAGTACTAGTATACGCGAGCACCTACACGCGAGTATTATTTATCTGTGGACAACTGGATTTTCATAATTTGCATAATTACATTCGCACTTTTTGGATGAAATGAGCGGAATGCAACGTCAAGACAGGATGACCTTGCCGAAGACAGAGAAGAAAAAATGTAAACTTGTTTACAAAATGATCACGCTATTTGCCACGCTCCCCACTAATTTCTATATGATATAATAATAAAGATACGCATGCTAGTATATCGCTCCTTAAATTCAATGTTCCAGTAAAACGGCTACTTAAGGAAATCCATTTAGATCCCTAATTTGCATGTTGACAAAAGTCATTTCGTTATATGTATGTATAATTGAGGAAGCTTGTGTATAACTTTAGATTATTATCTTTGAATCCGTTTTTTAAAATGATTAATGTTGTTATAATAGTTTGCAATTTTTATTCATGTCACTCCAACTATTTACAAAGTTGAGAGCTCACACTTATATGTACGTATGTATAGGTACCTATGTGCCACCTACGTTTCTTAAAAATACAGGCATGTTTAGAATGCATAAATACCTACATATACAAAAGAAAAAACGTTTTAATTATATTCTCAACTTACTCTTATGATACATCTACCTTTATATAACATTCTTACCTACTTTTCTTACGTTCAAACCAGAACTAGTCAGTCCATATATCCAATTGTAATTGGCATATGATAAAAATGCACTGCACATCGACATTTTTATAACAAATTATTTAAATAAATTCTCTGTCAAAGCCAGCTTTCAGCTTTTTGCCTTAGAAAAAACACGATAATATATTTTCAAAATATTCGCTCTTTCGCTTTCAATCTTTAATTCCACTTTACTTAGGTACACACCGCATGTCACGCCCAAGCAATACAGTAATAGCTCCGCTCCATTGCGCATCGCATCGGTCATTGGAGACTGAACGACGAGCAAACAAGGTGAAATTATTTATAGTAATTTGAGATTTGATTCTATATAGCCGCTTTATCAGCATTGGAAATGGGTCAAAAAGTTCAAGTCCCACAGACACTCATCTCATTGTCACGATTTATTAGCTTAACTGTGTGACGGACTGTGTGTGACTTACATGTGTGTTTTTTGATAAGAATGTTAAAAATGAAGGCACTTCGACTTCCTTCGACTAAACTACAGCATGAACTTCCATTGTTTTAAAGTCTCTCATCGTCAACCGCCCCACGTCAAACTGTACCAATACTTGATGAGTGGTGATGTCAATAACAAAATTCCCCTCCCCACACAGTTAATCATTTTAAAACCGTAAAAGAGTGTCTAATTAAAGTACGCACACATAATCTAAAGTTAGTTTCCGATGAGCTCATACCATATATCATAGAGTAAATAATTACATATATCTACGCTTAATTATGTCCATTCAACCTCAACGAATTTCAAATGGAAGCGTAAATAGATGTACCTACGTATTTGCAGTACATTTTTATTTCGGGATTAACCTTTGCAGTGGAACTTTACACATACATATTTAAATAATATTTTCCATCCTGAAAGGAGTTTTCAGTTAATCAACTTATAGTTAATACAGATAAAGCCTGACTCACGTCCTTTACATCCCCTTCAAAAATTCGAATGCCGTTTCAATCCAAAACTCAGAACAGGCAATTAAAGGTATCAGTCAGAAAAAATGTACACGATATTGCATTGGTAGAAGATGTAGACGGAGATAGTGGCTACACTTTTTTTTTCGCAATTTATATGCCATTGCATTGTTACTAATTCAGATTCAGACGCAAACAGTTTGAATATGAAAAAAACAGCCCAGGAATTGGCAGGTAACTTGGTATAGCTATACATATGTATATATCAATCTTGTATTACTATGCAGTACGTGTTCATGATATGCGCAAAACCTCTGATAACAACTTTTTTTACTGTCTCATTTAACTCAGTCATCAAATTTTGATTGCTTTTATGTACCAACATGGTTTTGTGTGCCTACCGGTGCTTTAAAGATACATTTTTCAATGAAACTATTCCATGTTTTTGTAGTTCAATACTTGTTTGGTACTTCACAAAAGCTTCGAATTTGAAATCAACTGGCCATATTCCTATACATACAAGTATCTTATATAATATACATATATGTATGTTTTAAGTACAATCTACCTGTATCTACCTATAGAAGGCTAAAGTTAATACAATGCAAGTACGAACGCACACATTTGTTTGTCTGATAATAAAAAGCACAGAAAAAAACACACATTACAAAATACTAGTGGGTATGTACTTTGTAGTAAAATCGGAAACTGATTGCACTTTGCTTCTACTAAAGGCTCGCACAAGTTCAATGGTTGTTGGGATCGAAGGTTATGTCATGTCACGTCATTTAATTCCTGCTTTGGCGTCAGTTATTTTTTCTTTAACATTTTTCTGATTCACATTCGAATCTAAAAATTCTACCGTCCATCAAAGATCAATTATGTAAATGCTACCTGATTTTCTCACGCGAGTGTCCAATGTCTGCCTTTCCTTGCAATTTCAATGGAACATTGGGGCATGAATCCATAATTAAAAGATAGAAGTAAGCGTGCATATATCCAGATACTGGTTATAGGAATAAATATACCGAAGAGTGAGCTGGAATGGACGGCTTAGAAAACAAGTTTGGCCAGCGCAGCGGAGTAACTAACGTTGAGCGTTGTTTATTTGTTGTTCCTCAGTTCAGATAAGGAATTACTGATAGTACGAAAGAGGATGCAGGGACGATTGTTGGCAACTTGGGAACACCAACAATAATTAATAATATTATGCACAGGAGTAATCGTCGTCACAGACGAACACATAGGCAGGACGTCCATGCACTCTCACTCAGTTACTCTTGATTTCAACGACGGCGACAGCAACAATGGGCTCTGGCTCCCTTAAGTTCCATCGTTGGTCCGATTACTAGTGCAGATAGTACTTTAGGAGTACCACAAAATCAGACATGAGCTTCTATTTTCTTCCTTAGAATTGCAAGGTGCACCAATTAAGTGCGCACAAAGACTCCAATCACCATCAGTTAATTAGTGAATAAATAATAATTATATACGGATACTTAATTGATTACTTACCCCATTCAATGACATAATAATCAAAAATAATAGGATTTTATCCCACTGTGAACAACCAGAGGAAACCCAGTTTAAATACATAATTGTCAACGCTAACCCAAACCCAACTAGTGAAGTGCAGATAGTCAGTGAAATATTTACACAATATAAACGAGAATTCAGCAAAATGGCAAACTATTTAAAAGTATTAACAAAAATCTTCGTGGCAGTGGGAGCCACACTGTGTAAATTTATAATTTCACAAGTTATCACTCTCCTGGTGGTGCCCATTGCCCTTATCGTGTACATAATTAACACAGTTATAATTCGAAATCTTCTAAGTTTATATTTATTCATCCGCTTCGGGGGGAAAATGAAATTAGTGAGTGATAGTGGAGATGCCATGTTTGGCTACAAGAGTGACGGGAACACAAGGAATATATTAATTGCAATCCAGTGCAAATTGCCGCAAATTAATAGTGCAGAGTTTAAAAACTTTATAGTAGACAAAAAAGTGTAAGTATGGGCACACTAGTATTATTATTATATAGTATTAGTAAGTAGGATATGCACTAGTATTCTGGTAATAATTGTTAAAATATTTCCATTATATTCCAGGGGGAATAAAAGACCTTACGAGAAATTAAAATGGATTTTCACCAAGCACATGGGCTATTTCTGTTGGAAGCTTGATGATAATTTCAACATTAAAAATCACTTTATAATGTATGCCCAGGATGAAATCGTTCATCAAGATCGTCTCCATGAGATAGTTGCCGAGTGTAGACTCGACATGAGTGAGGATCGTCCACAGTGGCAATTTATTCTGATTCCAAATTGCGTTAATGAAAACGGAGTGGAGACCGGGGTGGTCATTACACGGTTCCATCACGCCCTCCTGGACGGCCTTAGTTTCGTCACTTTTGTCAGTCACTGCTTTGGAATTCTAGCTCCAGATGATGAGGAAGAGCTCAGCAAGCTCATTAATGGCGGCGGTGCCGTTGTTAGATCAAACCCGTCCACTTTCCCATACATTTTGAATCCTCTCAAATTTGCGGTACCCTTAAAATACAGAATCATTTACAACATAAACTGTATGCTCTTTGGATTCTATCACCTCATGAAAACGTTAACTACTTCCTCGAATCACTGGAAACTACGAGAAACTTATCCAGGGAAAGAGAAGTACTATGATGCTTCTGAGAAGATTGACAACGCCACCATGAAAGTCATTCGAGAAGGATGCAAAGTTTCTGTTCCCTCCATTTTAGGATTTTGCTTCCTTCAAGCGCTGGAAAAGGTTGTCGAGTCCAGGATACCAGAAAAGGTCACAATCGGGCACTCATTGGCTATCTTGCCATATCCTGACGAATTCTTTCATAACAGATTCACACTCATGTCCGTCCCTATTCGAAGAACCAACAAACTCAGCAGGATTGAAAAAGTTAAGGTATGTCACAGCATACAACGTTTTTTTTACAAAAATGCAATGTAATTATAGTCTGATTTTTTGAAATTTATTATGAAATAAATCATAATTTATATTTTGTATTCTTTAGGCTTACCACCGTCAAAGCATGAAGGCTTTACAAGGCCCAGAGTACTCTCTCTACTACTGGCTGTTTCAATTCTACGGGAAGCTCCCTGCATTCTTATTCCAGTATCCTTTGAAAAAACCACGATTTTCATTTTTTCTGAACAATCTGCCATTTGCCAAGAAACCACTAGTGGTTTTCAACTCTCTAATTACGGACGTCAAAGGCTGGCCACCATACACGACCGATGCAGGTAATTCATTTTTTCAAATCGTAATTTCTCATTTCTTTGAGATTTGTTTTAAAAAAATAGGCTTAGTATCGAATACAAGCAATCTTTTTAAAAAATGTTAGGAATTGGACTGACGAGCGTGGGTTACTGTGACAAGATCACAGTGGGTGCGACGGCGGATTCATCTTGGATGACGAAAGAGGAATTACACATGTCAATGATTGAGATGGAGAGAGAAATCAAATTACTGGCCAAGGAATGTGCGACGCACATTGTGTGATACAATTATACGTAATTATGTCAAATAAACATTTAGCTCAATATTAAATATAGGTATGCACATAACTTTAGTTGTTTATACATGATTTTATACTAAAATATTAATGCATGCCAAACATTCTTCTTGTTTTGTTTTCCCTCAAGTACCTATTTATATACGAATAAGGAATTTACACTAACTGACTACTATTTTTTACACGCACTCATTGGGTCGTAGTTGTATTGTATTATATATTACTATTATTAACTATTACAATAAATTAATATAGCTACCGATTAGTAATTTAACCTTACTATGTATTAACAACAACAATAATTCATACTGGTAATCTGAATGTCAAGATCACTTTTGCAAAGTGGTTGTACGACACGTTCTAGAAGGAAAACAAAAACTAGCCATAATTTATTTTGTATAAAATAAAAAGAGTGTAGAAGATAAAAGAAGTATTTTTAAATCGCGGAAACAAGATGAATCAATACAGAATATATTATGACTTCAATTTCACTCTCATCTCGCTAGGTAGTACTTGCATTTGTGCAAAAAAAAACCCTAGTTAATCAAAATCAAGATACTAGAAGTAGTGGACATTATAAAAATAATATGTAAATATCCGGAGTTACAACATTTTAATATTCACTGCCCGTTCTTTGTTCTTTGATTTTAGTTTTAATTTGCATTTCTAATGAATACATTATTTTATGTTCGTATACATATCCTCTGGAAACCTGACCTGACCTTTCCAAACAATTTTTAACTTGATAGAGACAGACAGATTGTTTGGAGAAGGATGATCAAAAACAAGTCGTAAGCTGAAGATACAACTTTGTAGCTCATAACATTTTTTTATACCGGCGGAACATAATTTATTAGTCTTCTACATCTTATACCTTCTGCAAAGGCACTCATTTTGATAGTTTTTGTTCAAGAATGCTAATTTGTTATATAACATAGATAGTCCAGTTGTATTTTGTATTGATGCTACACCACTCTCACTCTCTACTATAAACCGATTGCGATGTTGCAACTTGGCGTGATTTTGAAGCCCAGGTTTCATAGAAATTGGATAAAGTATTTAGAACACGTGAAGATAATATGAAAGAATACCTGCTGGTATAATATATATGTCATAAAAGATCCAGTGAGTACAGAAGAAAAAAAACCAGTTGAATATGAATAAAAAACGTGTGCTTCTAAAAAGCAGTCATATTCACAAGTGAAGCGGTAAGAAATAATATTTTTCCAGTGCAATGAAGCCCTGATAACAGGATTGAGAATTTGCTCTTTGCGGCTACAATTTGTTATATACAATCATACAATCTTTGGTAAAGCATTACCCAGCCCCATAATTAACTGAGCAAATGGAACCAGGCAATAAAAATTTGAGGCATGCCTGCCTCCATGATGTATAGTAATACATACTAAATAATAGGTAATTTTTTTTACAAATTAAAATATTATCGCGTGTGAAGAAGCCAGAGCCTTGTATGAGGAGAGCTGATTAAATTATATTCCCTTGATAGAATCAATAACCCTGGATTTATGTATCTGTCATTCGCTCATGTTCTAGCATTTGCATGTGTCTAATTTCTATCTTCTCCCATAATTACTCACAAAATAGAAAAAATCAAGTTATTTAAATATATAACTTCCTTTTTAATAAGCCTTCCACTTTCCTGCTTCCATTTATCCTTTACCTCTTCTTGGCTCAATTTGGACATGAGAAAATTTCTCAATAATAATAATTACTCATAAGGAATTCCGCTACTACAACAGCTCAACAGATACACGCTAGTTGCTACTACCTACTTTATTTCTTAAGAATTGATTAACATCTGTTTGACGCTTTCAGTTCCACAGAAAGGAATCTTATTTGTTATGTATGGTACTCTCCAAACAGTGCGATTGTATGTACCAAAAAATAAATCGCGATTAAATAGTACGCGTTTGATGACAAATTTCCCAGGATTTTTGGGCAGTCACAGTTTAAATGTCACAAGTGTTAAAGACTATCCTTTTTCACTCATAAGAATTAAAAGGTAAACAAGTGGAGTAGCTATTTTAAGCTCTTCTAGGAACGTAACAGGATTAAGATGAAATCATCCTGTTTACATGAATAACATACATAGGTACGATGACTCTCTTAAAGCCAACGAATGCTTAAATGAATGAGCAACAACAACAACAGCACCATCACCACCAATTGAGAAATGCAGACTCAGGGAAGATACGACGTATATTACTAGGAACCCTAAAGCTTAACAACAAATTGCAACACAATCATGTCCAACTCTAATTTTATTTCTAGCATGCATATATATGTAACTAGGTTCAATAGGCCAATTATACATAATTACATTAAATTTAAAGCAATGAGTGCAGATTAGGGAATTCCGTAAATAAAATAGGGTAACCTTGTAAATTAAAAATAACGAAAGCATGCTCAGGTACGAGTTAAGGATAACAATAACAACTGCACAAACAAATTTTTAACTTCCTTCCTTTGGACGAATAAATACGGTAAATATTTTTGAATTATTGGTACTTTTTACAACAAATAATTACACATACTACTGACATTCAGAATCAGAATCTAGCTTTGTTAGCACCACCATCGGCTTTGTCCCCTTAATGCCTTGACGTCCACTCACAGGTAAATATGTAAATAATTTTTTTCCAACATTAGTATTTTAGTAACATCAACATCTCACTTTGGACATGCAAGGGATAAAAAAAAATTAGTCTTTGTCTTTACACACTGATGCTCGCTCGTGATGCTTCAGTCCACCCAAAGTATTAGAAGTTGCAAGTTACCTATGCGAGTTTCATCGCTTCAAGGCAAAAGTAGGCAAACTATAATTATTTGACTTCATTAGTACGACATACAAGAAAAAGGTGCGAGGTTAAGAAAGGAACATAAAAAAAGATAAAGAAGATTTACCGGATACGTACATACTAGGTACACGAAAAGCAATCTTACTTCCACTACTAGCTGGCTCGTTAGGCTAGTGTGCATAGCAACAGTAGCACAGCTGGTTGCGTCAATGGATTTTTGCGAGAAGATCGCCTGACGACAGATTCGTGGAATACAAAAAAATAATTTCCCATCTCATGTGAGATTCCTTTCTGTAGATACATATTGGTACGGGAGAGTCAATAAGCATTTGACAGTGATTAGAAAAGTCAAATGCCAGATGCTGTCCCTCCATCCCATCGCATCGCATCCCACCGCACCATCATCGGTCACTCACGATCAGAGACAAACTGTGTGAATTGTAAATAATAGACGTCAATTGCATGTGACATACCCAACTCTTCCCGGCTTGCGAGTGACTATATATACACAATCACTTGCATGCAACAGCAACATTATAGTAAAGTTAGATATTATCTGCACGGCATTATGTTCGATGCAATGGTATCGTAAAAGGATAATAAAACGTGCAATGAAAGAGAATTAATTCTTATTTTTCATTTAGACTCTCAAGCTCTCTCAACCAGTCTGTTTGTGTAGTAGTAATTACATGGGGGCATGCTCCGCTGCTAAGAATATTCTAATAGCAGACTATTAAATAACTTTCAAGGTTACACTAGTTAAGTAGACGTGAGTGAGGAAGAACACATACTACACACAGGACGAGCTGAAACAGACCAACAACGCTCCTTCAATCAAATCCAACAGTGTGCATCCAAGATCGTCAGTTCATCACAAAAATGGACTGCCATAGAAAGTCAAAGCTTCTGCCTCCGTGCTTAAGACTACAATTAACTTTACTACCCATCCTAGCAGTAATCGCACTCAACAATGCGTCCGTCAACTCACAATCTCCCGTCGGAATTTACACTGCAATCGCGTCAAAATTAATTTCCCCATATTCCACCTACAATGTCAGTGTGTCGGTGGAGTCCAGGAGCAGTCCTGATGACGCGTCTCCACTTCAATTCCAAGCCTCAATCGTTTCTGTCAAAGAAAACTACACTGCAGAAGAAATCTCCATCCTCCCAGGCAACTCCGGCCTCATCACATTTCAAATAGACGAATTAACAGCTCCAAGGTACAATTTAACACTCACAATTAAAGATGGGGCAAAGGGTCAAATTGAGAATGTCACAACTATTTTCCCAAATAAAAAAGACAAGACCATTTTACTTCATACGGATAAGCCCATGTACAAACCTGGGGAGACAGTGCAGTTCCGTGTCCTCGTTTTGAACCGAGACATGAAACCGTTCCCAGTCGACCAAGAATTGCAAGTGAAAATCTTTGACCCGGAACACAATGTGATCAAAATCTGGGAGAATGCAAAAGTACAGACTGGCTTATTTAATGCTAAATTGCAACTATCTTCCGAGCCAGTGTTGGGCGACTGGAACATTGAAGTTAAACCGAAGATACTTCCCCGCCCCGGCTCCGCCAAAAAGCCTAAAGCTGTTGTGAGTAACAACGAAGATGCGGAAGCAGTCCAGAGTAAGCTTGCCCCTGGGATGTCATTTATTCCAGAAGCGGCAGAAAATTTCGAGGATTATGACGTTGAAGTGTCACCCACTCAAAGTTCTGTGGACAACAGCCAAAAGAAAACACTTAAATTCACAGTGGCTCAGTACGTCCTTCCCAAATTCAAGGTTACCATTAAATTACCAACTTTTATCACATTTAATCAAACCAAAGTCCCTGTGGAAGTCGAGGCAAAGTATACTTATGGCAAAGGGGTCAAAGGAGAATGCACTCTTGTACCGAAGCTTCCATATTACCGGAGGGCAGACACCGATAAAGTTATTACTAGTACATTCCCTATTGACGGCTCAGCCGTGACAGACGTGGACATCAAGCATCTCTACCAAGATGGTCAAGTTTACGAAGGAGAAGTTCATTTTGAAGCTCAAGTCACAGAGAGTGTCACAGGGAAATCTCAGAATGGAACCGGCAAAGTCTACATGCACCGCTACCCCTACAAAATCGAGCAGGTGGCCAAGGATCAAAACTTGAAACCCGGATTACCCTTTACAATCGTCTTCAAAATCCTCACACAAGATAACATTCCAATCCAAGACCCAGCACCGAATGCCCTCAAAATTTCCCATGGATTCTCATACGAGGCTGAGGATGGGACTTTAGAGACGTCCATACCACCCAGCGGACTGGTAAGCGTCACCTTCGCCACCCCCACAAATGAATTAATACAAGTTAGTCGAATCGACGTCACGTACAAGGAATTAAAACATAATTACTACGTGCCTCAAAAATATAATTCCGAATCAAAAACTTACATGAGTATCAAGCTGCTTGGGGAGAATATGGAAATCGATCCAATCGTTGCGCCCACCATTACAGTCAACTCGAAGCTTCAAATCCATGTTAACTCTACAAAAACTTTCAGCTCCCTCAACTACTTGATCCACGGTCGCTCAGAAGTTCTTGCATTTGAAAAAGTCAATTTAGCATCTCCTATGCATGAGCATGTACTGGACATTATTTGCCCCCGCAAGGCAAGTCCAGAGGCAAGGATTATAGTGTATCTAGTCTTGAGTGACGGCGGCGAAGTAGTCGCAGATTCTCTTAAATTTCAAGCAAGGAATTCAGAGCAAGATTTGGACAATTATTTAAATATAACTGTGTCAGACGCTACTCGTGAGCCTGGACAAAACGTAAGTTTACATCTCACTTCCAAGCCCAACTCCTTGATTGCACTTCGAGGGGTGGATCAGTCCGTACTTCTTCTCAAGGAGGACGTAGATATTACACAGTCATCAGTTGACAAAGAAATTAAATCCAGGAACGATGAGGCCATGAGATACCATCGGATTTGGGGAGGCTCTAATGCCTTCCAAGTTTTTGAACAAGGTGGACTTACAATTTTAACAAATGCAAAAATTCAAGTCGAAAGAGGACCATCTTGGTATGAACCCAAACCCTACTACCTTCGTAGACCGGGTAGCTCTGCTTCTCACTCTAAAGTTGCAGTAAATGATGCTGTGTTTGATGCCATGCCATTGGCAGCTGCTTTCGGTGCTTCAGAATCATCTGGGGCCCCTGGAGAAATTCGGGTACGAACGGAATTCCCTGAAACTTGGTTGTGGGAAGAAGTAACGATGAATGGATCCAATACTCTGGACATCCACAAAACAATTCCTGACACTCTCACTTCCTGGATCATCACGGGCTACTCCTTGAATACGGACTCTGGCCTAGGGGTACTGCTGGACCCTAGGAAGGTCACAACATTCCGGCCATTTTTCATTTCACTTAATCTCCCCTACTCCGTCGTTAAGGGAGAAGTCCTCGTTCTCCAGGTTTTGGTTCACAATTATTTGTCCACTGATGGAAACACAACGGCTGAGATAACGCTGGACAATTCCAAGAGCCAATTTCAGTTCAACGACAAATCCCTCAAGGATGCCAAGGAGCACAAGAAAACTGTTAGCTGTCTTCCCAATGCAGTTACTTCTGTGTCATTCGTGATTGTACCTTCGGAATTTGGATCTATAATGCTCAATGTCAAGGGGGTGACCCCAATGGCAGGGGATGCCTTGTCCCAGGTACTTCGAGTGAAACCTCCAGGCCAACAACAGAGACGCACAGCATCGGCACTCTTGAGCACAACAGCCGCTGTCGGTAGTGGAGCAAGACAGACCGAGGCTACTCTATCAACCATCTTCCCAACTGCCCGTGTCCAAGGGGCAGACAAAGTTAAAATGTCCTTGATCTCGGATATTCTCGGCTCCACCATTGCCAATTTGGACAAGATGCTCCAAATCCCAACAGGCTGTGGAGAACAAAACATGCTTAATTTCGTGGCGGATATTGTAATTCTAGATTATTTGAAGCACACCCATAATTTGAATGCTAAGATTAGAGAGAAAGCAATCAACTTTTTAGAGACTGGATATCAACGTGAACTGACCTACCGACATACCGACGGATCCTTCTCAGCCTTTGGTCCTTCAGACAGTCACGGCTCAACCTGGCTAACTGCATTTGTGGTCAGATCCTTCATTCAAGCCAAAGCTTACATTACCATTGATGACAGTGTCATTGAGTCAGCATTGGAGTTTCTTGCCAAGCAACAGTTTGCAAATGGGGGACTGTTTGAACACGGGAAAGTACTTCATTCCGAAATCCAAGGTGGCTCCAATACCAATGCTGTTGCCCTCACTGCATACACAGTTCTGGCATTCCTTGAAGCTTCTCAGAAGTGGAATAATTCTAGCCCCAGCCAAGGGTCAAATCCTAATCAAGAGATTAAAGGAAACGATTACTCCAGTAATGTTCAACAAGGCCTCGAATATATTACGAACCAAACCAAAAATGTGGATGCGGATGACCCTTATGCCTTAGTTTTGACCACCTATGCCCTCCAACTCGCCAGCCACCCACAAAGGAATGAATATTTTGAAAAGCTCCAATCTTTCGCAACCCACGAGGGAAGTTTAACCTTTTGGGAAACAAAGAATAAAAATAAGAGTAAAATATTAAATGTGACTGAACACCATCCATGGGAACTCGTTACAAAGCCCGTGTCCGTTGAAATGACGGGGTATGCTTTACTGACTTACATTCTGAGGGGGCAGCTGTCAGAAAGCTTCCCCTTGGTCAGGTGGCTGTTGAAGGAGCGAAATGCGAAAGGTGGTTTCCACTCAACTCAAGACACAGTAGTAGGTTTGACGGCTCTGGCTAAATATGCTGAACTGACAAAGGATAATGTAACAGATATTCAAGTAAGTAGTAATTAAACCATTATTATTGCAATTTTTATGCATTAACAACGCCCTTAATAATTATCGAAACAACGAACCTATCTATTATCTTAGAAACCTTCCTTAACATTCACGTTTTTTTAACTTTAACTTTCAGGTAAAAGCAACCTACAACTCCGAAGACAGATCGGTCGCAATTAATGGAGATAATGCAGAGGTGCTCCAAGAATTTGAATTACCAAAAGAAACAAGCTCAGTTCATTTTGGCGTTTCTGGGAAGGGATCCGTATTGGCTCAGTTAACCTGGACTTACTATGTTCAAGATGCAGCTCGAGAGCCAGCCTTTTCTGTGGACGTCAAGGTAATAAATGCACTTTTAATTTTGATGTTCAAGCTAATTGAACGCCAATTTCTTATTTAGTACATGTGCATCTATATGTGGAAACAATATGCATAATAATAACCTTACTTTATGGGGTGGGTATTATCAGTAAGAGTGAGGGTTGTAAAATAAATGGTGTAATGAAACATTAATCATTTCATTCCCAGGTGTCCTCATCTAAGCCGAACGGATTGGAATTGAAAATCTGTACGTCCTACTTACGGGGTGATGCATCCAATATGGCAATCATAGAAGTCAATCTTCCTTCTGGATATTCAGTGGATAGAGAGACTTTAGGAGATTTGAAGGATGCTCCCAGCTACAAGAGATATGACACGGAGAACAAAGACACGAAATTGGAAATTTATTTAGACTCCATCACATCTAATACGACATGTGTGCCTGTCACGGCTGTGAGATCATTTAAAGTGGGTAAACAAGCCCCTGCATTTGTTCATGTCTACGACTATTATGATACCACCAAGTTTGCACGAGTTTTCTATGAAGCCCCAAATATTTCCATCTGTGATATCTGTAGAGAAAATAATGATTGTGAAGTCAATAATTGTGTGTAGTTTTCAATCTAGCTTTTGACTATTTTTAGAATATGCTCACCCAATGCATGCATTCATACTTTCAAAGTATAATTTAATCTCACTTCACTATCTAATATTTTTAGTAGCTCATGTAAACTGAACCGGCCACTACTGGGGGTTCAAATTATTATATACCTAATTATTATCAACAAAATCAACCACAGACACTAGAAAGGTAGAATTTCATACCTTTTTGTTAAGATTTCCGTAAGACTTTCAACCAGCACAGTAAAGTAAACAAGCATTGTTTTGTAATTTGTTGTTATACTGTGTAATATTGTAATAAAATTATGCTCACATTGCTCATGATTGAAAATAAAATACATGTCATGAAAATGCTATTTTTATTTCATTTAAAAAAGCCAGATTCATTTGAAATTAACTTAGTCACATCATTCACTTTGTTACATAACGTATTTTACAAATTATAATTTATCGATGAGGAAATCAGTAAGTAAACACGGTGCTGACTCTACAACCGTGCCGTACTCGCATTGCATCAACGTTGCGTTGTTCTCGTTTTATGCCATTAGCGACATTGACATTTGTTATGTAAAGGTTTCCAATGGCTACCGTATTGATTTTTCATCATCACAAATACAGATAATACCTTTCACAGACTAAAAAATTTCCCTTCCAATAATAACAGTACATATATATTTTTTTGGATTTACTATTTTTCAAATTTTTAAAGTTAATCAATTATTTCGGTTGTGATAAATGAGCGAAGATTTAGATTTGGATTCGGACTGTGCGTTGCGTTCTTTTGTGATATCTACCTATTCTATATAATAAAGGGCTCAGAAAGAAGTAAAAAGTTCAAGCCAATTTACACGTACATATCTATATTCGAGTTATATTATTACAAAGTATTATTTGTCGAAAATTGCAAACAAACCAAAGTTACTAAACTTCGTGTCGCTTTATTATCAATAACTCCAATTCCGTAACGACTGTTCAACCATGGGTGAAGAAGTAGATGCAGTTCTAATTAAAAAGGTTAAGCTGACGCAAGAAGTACTAGGAAATTTTATCAGAAGACCGCCACTCACTGAAAAACATTTAGTGAAGCCACCATTTCGATTTATACATGACATCGTCATGTCCGTAAGTGCAACTCATTATTGTCATTACATTTTGAATTCAAACTTTAAGAGCAACCACTTGTAATCATTTTTTATAATTTCCGCTGTATTGTAAGTTAGTGGGACTATAGTATTATAAGTCCTCAATCAAAAATTGCCATCGTAACAATTTGTTCGAATCATTTGCTAATGCTGGCAACACACACTTTTATATAATTATGCTGTAAAAGGTAATTGACAATACTGGATTCCTCTACGGATTATATGAAGGGTCAGAGTTGGATGCGACTACAATTACAACTAGAGAAACCAAAACAGCTTTCATGCAAAAGCTTGTTGACTGCTTACGTAAGTAATCAGTAATCAATAATGATAATTTGTTAGCTTCGATGCTTGCTACTTATGTACTTGCCAGCGTTTGCAGTATGCAGTTGCCACTTGTTTTTCTGCGTTGTTAGGCTTGACTACTGGCGACGAAGTGGACGTCAAAATTTCCAAAATCCTCGCTGGGCAGGAACCAGGAAAAACTAATGATTTATTGATATGTTTGGGTAATGCTTTGGCTGGGAATATAAATAGCGATAAAGCAGTTCAGCAAATAACAGGTAAAGATTTAAACAGTCCTAATCCTACGAATCCTGTAAAATCCAAAGCATCGAGCAGTGAGGTTTCAAAAGAGAAGAAAAAGAACCCAAATCCAGCTGTGTCAAAGATAAAAGTATGCATTTATGTCAATTTTCAATTTTCGAGGTCTTTAATTGTTGTAAAATTTACATAATAACTGATTTTGCTTTGAATATATATCACAGAATCAAGTTACACATTAGATGCGGTTTTCCGTTCATACATTGACAATTTACAATATAATTCACTTACCAGTCCACTTATTTCAAATGTAGGAAGCTAATAGTCCTTACAGCACAAGTGTACAGCAGAAAAAACCTGGCAAACCTCCCGTGGGCAATGCTAAGAAGGGTCCTCCGGAAAAATCCAAACCAACTAATATTTCTCCAACTAAAGGGAAACAGAGTAAACCTGCAATCTCAAGTTCTCCACCAAAGTATGTTTCTAAAATCTAATCATATTTAATTCAGAAGAAATAAGTAAAAACTAGAGGCTTAAGGGCAGTGCTGTAACCTGCGCATAATTTATCGTGATTGTTGTTCTCGAGAACAATCCGTTTGTGTACAACAGACATTGTTCACAACTACAAGACCGTCGTTCAAAGTCCACACTCTGCTTTGTGCACAATTACGAAATCACTGAATATTGCACCTAACGCTATGAGTTAAAAAAATACAACCTCGTTGGTACTATTTCTAAAGTAAAGCAACAATTTCAATTTTAAAGCGTTAAAGCTACGGATGGATGGGAAGAAGACCCGACGGAAAACCTTTTCTACTTTGACCCTTTGACCTATCCCATTAACCGTCACTACTGTCTCCAGCCATTTACTAGTTAGTCGTCTGCAGGGACACCGGATGACATGGCCGGCACCAGCATCAGATACTAGGCTCGCGATTTATTTTTTAAATCAGTTTAATTTAAGACAACATCAATGTAGGGTCCACAAATTGTATTGGCAGTAAAGGAACAGGTTTTGCTTAGTTCATCCATTGTAACCTAGCCTAATTTACATATCACATACTAAATTTAGAAATAGTAATTAATTTGTAAGTAAAGTGTGGAGTCTGTAAACTCACAATTAGCAAAGGTGGGTGAATGAATTTTTTGAACGAAGGCGAAGGGTGTAATTTGTGGACTGTCCCCTACCAATTGCTGTGGAACCTACAACGAGCGAAGGCATCACAACGCACTGATAGGTTCACTCAGCGCGCAAATAAATACAACGTTTTGAAAATGATTTTCCGTTTTCCATTTTCCAGTTTTCCAGTCATTCCAGTGCCACCTTGGTGCCACCACGATTGTCATTACCTGGCAGCCTGGCACCTGGTCAGAGAGATAAGGAACTAGCTGTCTAGACTAGACTAGGGGTCGATTATGAGATTTTCCGTTTTGACTGGACTAGACCAGCAGGGGCTTGAAAAACAAATAACTAGACTAGATTAGAAGGGGCTTGAATAACAAATAACTAGGCTAGACTAGCAGGACTTTTAAAAACAACTGAATTGACTAGACTAGCAGGTGTTTTGAAAACAACTGATTAGACTAGACTAGCAGGTGTTTTAACAACAACTGACTAGACTAGACTAGCAAAACTTTTCGCCAGCCTAGGCAACGCCGGCAATGGTACTGCAACGTGAAACATCTGCGCTACCATTTATTTAGGGCCCATTTCCCTTTCGACAGATTCGCGATCTTACTATGTAGTTAGTTAGTTTCATTAGCGCCTCGCACTGACGCGAAATGTGTTGTGTTATTCCTGTGTATGTGTAACTGAAATTGGCAAAAAAATAAAACCGCTGTAATAATAATAATAACGCTGCTGAAAGAATGACGGTTTCTAGGCTTTGAGATTGTTCTTCATTGTTCTCTCAGGATTGTTTGCCGTTGTTCTTGTGCACTGCACAATTATGTTGTTCGGAGGTTTGTTTGTTCAAGAGCCGGAACGGCACAATGACCAACGTTATTATTGTGCGCAGGTTACACCACTACTTTTAAGGGAATATTGCCAATTTTTGTTCCCAAATTACAATATTTAGTGATACAAAATGCCAATGGTCTTACTGTAGGGCCCCACCAAAACCAACCTCGAATAGACAGGGATCATCTGATCGCCTTGCAGCTGCACAAAAGGGAAAACAAGGAGGGCCATACGATAAATCACCCACCAAGCCCCCATCTTCTCAAGGCATCAAAGACGGTAGAAGAACGTCTGTTCGAGGATCCATTGACGATGGGCCTCCTTCACTGGGTGAAGGCGACGGGGGGAACATTCCGGATGAAATTCGAGTGGGTGGTGGTGGCTCTCGACGAGAATCTTTGACTTCAATGACGGCAGCAGCAGCAGCAACAACTGCCCCTCCAACGTCCCGTGAGCGGGAGTCGAGATCCATGAGTAAGTACGGAGGTCGGGCGGGACCGTCCCAAAGGGGATCCATCTCAGGGCCTAGCGGTGGGACAGGAGATGACGTCATGGCTGGAGCGGAAGGAGCCTTCATGTCCACGGAAGCTCATGCAGACGATTTGGAGCAACAAGAGTTCATGGGTGAACTTGAATTTTTATTGAAAAAACACGGTTATGAGGGGGAGACGGGGCGTCATGAAAGTGACAATGAGAATGACAATGATCATGATAATGATGAAGGTATTGAAAGTATTGAAGGAGCGAAGACTGAAACTCTTAATGATAATAATATTCCAGGTTACAATCAGAAGGACCCTCTTCCCCGCAAGGTACACTCAATCATTGACTCATCTTAAAAACACACACGAACATTTATGAATACACACTGCTAACAGTTTAGGCACGCAGTCAGTGTAGTCCCATTCAAAGTTCAACCCAGTGTGTCGTTTCAGGTTGCGAATTTCCTATTCGCATGATAAGTTCAGACTGTAGTCAATTTGTAGATCTGCACAACTGTAACTAACCTTCATAGATACAATGATAGATTGTAGTTTGTAGTAAACTCTTGAAATCTTGTTTTTATCCGCATGACTTGTCTTTGGATTCTTATACTTTTCTGTATTTAATTACAGCAGGGCCTATTTTAACATGTTAACTGGGTGCCATAATGGCACTCAGCCCTAGTATTTTGGCACGCAGCCTTTAAATTGGCACCCAGTGATTTACCCCTTTTTTGAGCATATTTTTTAAAAAACCGCTGTAAAATTGCCTTTTTCGAGCCAAAAATTGCAATTTTTCAAAATTCCTACTTTGAGCTCAAAATTGCCCTTTTCTTCCATTTGGCACGCAGTTAAATTAGCTTAAAATAGGCGCTGCATGGAAGAGTCGATTATAAAAGAGGTCACCGAATTTAATGATTGGCTTAAATCCGTAGAAGGAACTCCAACTATGCTCGATCGCAAATTGAATTTTGCTGTTGTGAATTCACTTTGAAAAATTCTGACTGGAAATCGCCTGAAGAAAAGAATCAAAAATTGCATGATTTACTGGTATCTATGTATGCAAGTGTTAGTGGAAATAATATAATTTTATTTATACTATTCATATTTTCAAAATGTTATCCGATGTTTTATTTACATGTTTTACTAGTTATATGTATTTTTACCTACCACCTTGTTCTTAAATCGTTGCTTAATGTACCAAGATTTTGAAAAAGTGAAAAGGAATGAACTATTTAAGCTTGACTAGACTAGACTAGACTAAACCAGCAAGAGCCTTCGAGCAAAATGACTAGACTAGACTAGACTAGACTA
>JAQFZC010001003.1:0-35956 GCA_034695205.1 Dicyrtoma fusca | reverse complement strand
GACCGAGGATTGAAGCCAGGTCTGAGGCTGGAAGTTTCCATTCCAGTCTGCAGTCCTAACCGCTCACCCAAGCACGCATGCTTGGCATAACGATGTGTTAGAACTTATAACCTTCTGAGCACCCGTGTATCCAAACAAAGCAACTGGAGTTCAAACAGCAACGCAACGAAGAAAGGGATAATTCTTTTTAATCATTTTATTGGAGGACCATTCAAAATAAGCTCCATTTTGAAACAAAAAGGTCTCCCTATTATGTACTGAGTTGAGTTGGATCTTTTATTAAAGTGTTAATCCAATTCAATACAATTGTAGTTACAATGAAGGACACTATATGTATGAAGGACTAACTGTATGAGTCGACTGAAGGTGCAAACCTTTCACTACATTAAATTGAATTTTCAATTGCTTGAAGCAGTACTGAATAATAACCAGCCTCATGAATCTATTGACGAGCTTAATTGGCCTCAGATTATTGGTCACGAGTCGGATTCACAACATAACAAATATAATTAATAACATCAATACCCGCGGTCGCCCACGTAAACACTCACTGTCTCCACCAAACCACTATTGACAGAAGGACTTGCTGGAATCTAGCAAATACGAAAACAAAACTTGAGGAACAAAAAGTGGATTGAAAGACAGATTTTGGGTAGGGTGGAGACAATAGTTATTTTATTATGCCCGTCTAAGTTTCAGGCGTGGCATTCATATGGTGACGCATACATCAGTATTATGCTAAATGAAAAATAATTGAAAAGAAATCCAAAACATTCAAGTTCTGAAAACATGCATACGAAACAATGTTACTTTATCACGCCATATGAAGATCCAGAATTTTATTGCTGTCCACCGATTTTACTTAGGTATGTACATAATTAGGTGCCTCAATTCTCATAGCAAAATAGCCCCTCCACAAAAATGCTCCCATTTTGCACAATTGCCCTTTTTTAGTTTTACCCTAATGCTCTTTTGCCCTTGGAATACGAGTAATTCCCCGTTCCCTGGATTGACTTTATATGAATAATTCCCTAGGCGTGTTTTTTAGTTATTCTGACTAGTGAGACACATAAAATGAAAAAATGAGTACATATACATACAATACTCAAGCTTTTGCAACAAATATTAGTGACCGACAGTTGCATTGGGGGTTTCAAGATATTCCAATGGATCTGAGGGTGTCCTTGAAAATTACCGGAAAGCAAAACCAAATGCGAAGGATTCAGCAGTTTTGCAAACAATTTTATTTGTGGTAGCCTGGTAGCTATTCACCCTTCAGTTAACATAATTAAAACTACTTTTACAAGCTAGTAACAGTTAACGCAACTATTACTTGAAATTTTTCGCTTATAATATTTATGCCGTCATAAATCTAGACCAATTTTGATTTACTGTTAATTAATTAGATGTTTAAACATTTTGATTTATGTTTTTAATAGAAACAGTAACAGTTGCAAATTGCAAATGTTTTTAAAATTATTATAATATTTTTAAAAGATTATGCATTCAAGTAGTACATACAGTTTTTATGCATGCTGGCAAATATGAGATTAATTGTGACGTCTTTCTGTTTACCAATTTCGTTCCACTTGGTTTGACTACTTACCTATTTTAATTTGGCCTTCACAACGCTATTTATTTTATCGATGACACTGCATCCGACATTTTGTGCAAAGACACAAACAAGTCTAGTAAGGGTGATATTCATAAAGTCAATAGTTCACTTTACGAAACTAGACTTACAGGACTGATGCATAATGAGTAAATTATGTACATGGCTCTATACTGCATACTGTCTATACCATTTCGAATTTAGTTTCTCACCACTCTCACATAAGTACTGAAATTCATTATGTTTTACGGACAATTATATCCTGGATGATTCGCAAAATCGGATTGAATTCGGTTCCACTTCAACACCAGTTTTATAGCAACGCAACGTTTCACACTCCCTAATATTACGCATTTATGAGCGGTAAAAATTATGGAATACAGAGAAAGAAACCTGGGAATGACAAAATTAAAAGTAATGAATTATATGAACTTGTAAGAAAGAGAACACACTCTCATGAATAAACCTGCTTTTCTTTTATTTCCTAAGATGCTTTTACTTTTAAATTCAAATATGTAGCTCGGTGTACACTACTCGAGTTATTGTAATGATTTTATTTTTAAAGTTTTGATAAAAGAAATTAATGTTTTTGCTCTCGACTTTACGCATAATATCAGCTTTATACGCATACGCATCAGCACAGCAGTAGACGCGCATTCCATTTAACTAGCATATTTTAACTAGGTATTTACATTTCTAAGTCAGTGCGACTTTTACCTAGAGCTCTTCCAGATAGATTTTCCTCAGAGAGAGAGAGAAGGAAAAAAAGAGAAGAAAATGGATGTCACTTGTACACCTTTTCTTTAGTGATCGAATAATTGCGACAAATGTAAGTGCTAGTATCTGTAACAACAAGTTTCAACCTCTTACAACATCCTTACGATCGAATCGTAGCACAAACTAATTTTATAAACACCATTCATTCGCTGTGTTACAAAACGGTTACAATATTTGAAACACTTTCAACATACTAAAGTTCTATCTGTATGTACATACACAACATTATGAATGAAAGATTATACTTTTTTTTATAATCGTAGAATCGGACTGATTAATGATTCACGTATTTAAGTTCAGTTTTGGACAAAAGGAGTTATTTAAACTGTCGCAAACTTACTTTCTTGAAGTAGGATGCTTCTCTAGTACAGTGCAAACTATCTATTTATATAGTGTAATATTATTTCATTTCTATTTCTACAACTGATGTGAGCTACTATAACCTGAATTACCAAAACGTGATCTTGAATTAAAAGAACTAACGTTAGTACCTAACAAAAAAATTGTCTGAGCTCAGAAAAATAATTTTTATTAGAATTAGGGCTGGTCTGGCATGATTACATACAATGATTATGAAGTGTATAAAATGTTGAACATAAATCGAATTAACAGATAATATCAATAAGGCAAGCTGCTTAATGGGCACACTCCTCGCTGGGTGCTTCGAGAAGTAGAACTTTTCCTACCATTGAATAAATCACCGGAATTTTAAAAATACTACCTTAAAAACAGAACTTAAATCACTTTTATGAACGCGCGCTCTCGGCATGAAGACTTATAAGTTAACATCTTCAAAAAATAAATAAAACATCCTATTTTCACGTTTAAAAGTACTTGGTTATAAATGAAATTGAACTGAAGCTTTTATTAGAGTATTAGGTTAAATGGGTGTAGCAATAAAATCTATTCTTTTCATTCAGGAATTACTATGTAGTGTACCAACTTATTATTTCTGTTTGTTAAAAATTAGTACTTGTACCTTAAGAAAGCAAAAAATCCTGAACATTATCTTGTTCAAATGGAAGGAAAAGTAGGTAATATTAAAAATTGGCCAGGCAATAGTTTTGCAAAGTATCTGCATCATTGGAAGTTCACAGCGTACAATAGAAGTTAACGGTACATAACAACCAACATGTTGAATAAAATTTTCGCAAGACATGCACTTAACGGACTCTACTTATCATTAATTTGTAACTCGAAAACCATTATTTTAAAATTTGTTATCACACCTCTAATAAGATTAGTGTAATATTCAGATTAATAATTAACATGAACATTACGACAACAAAAGATCATAATGCCCATGAATAAACTTATCATATACAACACATACGATTCTTAAACGTGAAAAACATTTTAAGGCGTCGCTTAATAGCTAAACCTGTTTGTGAAGATAAACTAAACAGATACGTAAACTAAATGCTACGATGTTACATCAAAAATATAGCGTACAATGCTTTCCTGAAACATTTCACGTCTTTCAAAATCAATTCGAAAAAGCACTACGCACACAATTGTTAACTGTAGATATTCGCATAGTGAAGCTACTCACTAAATCACTTAGCTTAGTTACAAAATACTGAATCCAAGTTAAACTATCCGTATTAATTTGCTGATGCCAGCCAACGAGCCAACTACAATTTAATTACTTAATCGAATATATGAGAAATCACCTTGAGGAACTAATTGTGTCAAGTCCACAACAACAATTAAATATTCATAATCAATAAGAAAATAAAGAAAATCAGGATAATTCTTTTTTTTAAAGACTAAATAAGTAATATCTGTATCACTAGAATAAATTAGTAGAACAGTTATTCATTCAAGTATAATACTACAGCAGTAAGCATTTTAAGTACTAAAATTTTCACTACTACTGTAATTTGGTACTTAACTACAGCTAGCTTAAAACGCACTTTTCAACTTCCTAATTCGAGATGCAAAAATGAATACTCTATATTATGCTGTCGTTCTGCTTTCAAGTAAGTATTAAAAATAAACACAGATTGCTTTCAAACGCAACCGCAAAAATTGGTTTTCGACTTTAAATAACCTCATAGAGGGGCATCCTTATACGTATTTCTATGATGGACCAGCAGTAACTTTCAACGCAAACTATGTGTAATTTAAACTTCCTGCAAAGAGCCATAACACAAACTACAAACCCGCCCTTTACATGTACATAAGTGTACCAACAATTAGATTACATAATACGTTTGTCCGCGACTCAATATATCCTAAAGGTATGAACATGATCATCACAACAATTCTCTGTAAATTGTGAGTCATGACAGCAATGAAATACAAAGACAGCCCAATTCACAACTGTAGGAGCTCGCTCTATTACGTATATAAATATTACATTAGAATTATAATCCTTTGTTAAATTCATATACATACAAAACACAGTAATACAGGTAGACAAATTGACGACTGAAATTACACTATGAGAGTAACAAGTAGGACAACATTTATACATGAACATTAGTAAGTATCACCACTGATTACTGATAATGTCTAGCTCGGCGTAACTGTGCACACAGAAAATTTGCGAGGGTACAATTGGGACAGGACGTCAAGATGGATGTGTACAAATAAAAAAAATTCTTAAAAGTACAAACCTTGATTTTTACTTGCCTTAGGTACTAAAATATTTTGATTAATGAGAGCAAAAATTCTCTAAATTTAAATGAACATGATAACTAGTTAATAGTTGTTCAGATTCCCGAATGGAGCTTAATCTAATATATTATTAGTATCAGTTCCACGAGGAATATCTACAGGATTATCATATGTACTTGGAAATAAAATATCATTATTCACGGTGGTTGTCATGGTTTGCAATGGCTCTGGAAACTCCTGACCATTCATGAACATGGTAGGATCGTACTCATCAGACTGGTCCAAGTCAAGGCCGGAAGTTACTGTGGAACGGTGCTTACTTCCTACAGATTTGTAGTCTTCACCCGTTGCAATAGGATCCTTCTCGTTGTCCCAACAATAGTCTTCGTCAACTTTATCTCCGCTCCACTGAGACAAGCCAGACCGTCTAGTACCTACGGACAACGACATTTCATCCATAGTATCTACTGTCCCTCCGCTGAAAGCACTACAGTGCACGGGCTGCGATGGATACGAACATTCACCCGAAGAAGAAGTTACTTCGATATCTTCTGGCTCCCATGGATCATCGGCATTCGATGTGGACGGTGTGACTACATTAACTGGTCGACTTGCGTTTAATGTATTTAACCCAGGAAGCGGACGCACTTTGGCTTGTACAGGAATGTCATACTGAACACCTACAATATTATTACAACAAATATAGTTAACTAAATACACCAACTCTATTATTTTTCTACTGCCTTATGGCTGCAGTATCTAAGCAAGAATTTAAATAGTCAGCCAAAATAGCAGTGCTCACCGTTACGCGCATAAAACAAAACATATGCAGACGAATGCTCCAAGTCTTTTGGACACTGAGGGGACACAACATCATCATTAAAATAATGCCAATCGCCACTACTCGGATTTTTTCCAAAGGCAGTGTAGTGACCAGAGGATACACCTGAAAATTAGAAGTGTTGCAAATGAGAACCCAATAGTAAGACCGTAGAATTTTGTATATACTATGTACAACATGTACTATTTTAATTTAAACATTAGCTTATTCTACATACTTCCAAAATGACAGATGCATCCGTAGAGATCATACTTCCATTCCTTCCCACTAAATTCGGTGGCAATGTACTCACTCAGGTCTAGATCGTTTACAGGAAATTTGAGCTTATTATTTAGTTTATTGCTAGAATGGTCGAGGAATACGAATCTGCAAAATAAATATAATAATTTAATATATAATATTGCACTCCATTTAACTTGATTTATAAAGCCCAACTGGATATAAAATACAACAATGCAATGAATAGCATCTACTACCTCTTAAGGTAAACAATTAGGTAGTCCGGGAAGTGACACACCGACAGAGCTTTAGTCGCACACTGGTTTTTTTCACAATGAGGACAAAACCATGGATTTTGTTCGTCTAAGTGCTCGCTGAAATAACATGTACAAATATACACATTTATATATTAGTCCTCTGTTTCATAAAATAAAGCTTTTAAAAGACAAGAACTAGATACCAGATTAACAGTAATTGTTGTTGTGCCTTCGCCAAAAACTTACATTTCCGAGAATGCCCGGAGGCAATCATGAATATCATAATGTGGCTCATTTGGTGTGACCCATGCTGGACTTCCGAAACTATGTTCTTCTATTGCCATATCAGTCGGCTCAATGGAATTGAGTAAATCAATGTTAAGATCTGTATAGGATATAGCAATATGTGTTCTACATCCAAATGTAATATTGCCGACTCGTGACAATTCGCACCCATAGCAGGAAGACGCATACCCACACTGTCCGCACGATTTCCCCTGAAACAAACATACAGGTACATCACATGAAGTACAATAATTAAATTAGATTAATTTCCTGAAATGCTTGTCCTACCATACCCCAAAAGGTCCCATCCCAGTAATACTCGCCTACCGCCCCTGGAAACGACTTTTTATCATTGCAGGGATAGGAAGGTACCCTACCCCCCCAAAATACCAGAAAAGTTAACATTGCAGGTATGAGCGAGTACCCCCTCTGGGTTAAAGGTAGGTTTTGGGGTATGTGTTCTAATGTTAAAAAATCCTAACCAACCCGTAAACACAAATTCACTGTTGGTTGACGCCTTATTTTGCTATCCCTCAATTATTTTGCCGTTACGTAATATTATTGCAAGTTATTTGTACATTAAATACAAACTTACAAGTACAGATTACTCTTTGGAGTTTTCAGTTTCAAGTTTTCATTCTAATTCATCACCTTCAACATATGCAAGAGTAACATACCTACGACACAAACGATCTAGTGTTCTAAACCTTTTGGGACAAATCGATGTTTCCAGAATGCAATGAACTACATAGTTGTGTGTACGTGGGACAAATAGCATAACCACCTACCTACGTATGTAATCTGAAAGCAGCTTATTTCACGTACTTAAAATACACAACGAAAATCAGGAAAAACATGAGCTATTTGGTTGGGGTTTCAAAGCCGTGATGTTCGGCTCAAGCTTCAAGAAGTTGCATTTAAATAGATTATATTTGGAAGGAACCAAGGATAGACGGCCTCATTTTTTGGAGGGGTCCCCTTTCGCAAAAAAACGACATTTTAAAGGGTTGCTCATTTGTTACCCCGTTTTTTTTATAAATTTCACTCACTAAGGGGACGTTCAAGTATTACATAACGCCACCGGGGTGGGTAGTCCTTTCGTTGTGCGTTACAGCCCTATACCTTCAACATTACACTAGGGGGCGCTATTGCGTTACACGCGGTCGGTGGTGGTCGAAAATTCAGGATTTTTGCGTTATGTAATACTTATACGTCCTATAACTTAAATTTTTGCCCTTTTTCGATTTTTACAAAGGCATCCCATGTCAACCTACAATACAGTTTGGGGTGCCTGTACTGAAAAAAAAACATTTTATGCCGGCGACTATTCACGAGTACCCAAGCATAGGTAAAACACCAACGCGACTTCTATACAGAAACTAATGCAGTCATTGTTTAGCAATAGGATTTTTAAGCATACTATTAAACTAAAACTTACATCAGGAGTAACGGTGAGTATCTTCGATGTAACTTGAGGAAATGGATTTATGCTTGCTATATAATCATAAAGTTCTTCCGCCGGTAATGTAGAAGGAAGTTTAACGAGCCAGGGATAACCAAAAATTCTGGGGACGGGCAACGAATTATTATTTGCGTCAGGATTAGGGTCATTCCGGAACAAAATGGGGACTAGTTCCATTGTTAATTTGTTAGCACTACCTCCGGTGATACATTTGTACTGAACAAATTCTGTCCCATCAACAATTTTCATACACGTTGCACACTTCAACTTGTTACTGCTGGCTGGAGATTCATTAGGTTCGACGAAGTGCTGGATAGAACTCTATAGAAAATACAACAACAAAATGAAACTTCAGTCTGCTAAATTACTTAGACAAAACAACGCTAATATCACAATACCTAGTTAGTACTGAACACGCACCTTTACACAGTTTACACAGATGACACAATCACAACCCATGTGTTGTCGCATGTCCGTTAACAAGCAATCTTCAAGGCATATAATGCAATGCATAGTTCCGGTACTGTTGATAACTGTTTCTGATTTTTCTTCCATTTTCCAACTACAGCCGTTATCATTATTGCCATCATCACTTGAAGAAACGGCTGCGTTTCCAGTATGAGAATCATGCAATTCAGGCCCATCAGATGGTGGTAATAAATCAGGAATACTCAAATCACTGGGATCATCCGTACTAGCAACTTCGTAGGTTGCGTTAGCCCCATTCGAACTGTTAACTTCATCAGAGTTACCAGATTCATTGAGGTCTTCGTTTACTTCGTTCCCACCATCGTTAAGCTTGATCTTATTACTACAGCTCGATTGGGGAAGGATTCTGTTGGAGTTTGTTAAAACACTAGCTTCTGTTAACGTCTCGTCTTCGTGCATGGAAGGTCCCGGACCACATTCATTCGGTTCATCGCAACCCCCAAAAACTAAGTCATCTGCATTGGTTTCACAAGTACTTCCAATTAAATCTGAATCCGTTGCCTCACATGTTCCCCCAATAATCCCCGAATCAGCAGAATCACTCGTACCACTTCCCAAGCCAGAATCGTCGGCTTCACTAGAGCCACTCGGCTCCATTGCACAAATCTGATCCGACCAACCACAGAAGCCATCATCCACTGCTGTACTAGGCTCGCCACCAGGAATACACGAGCCGTCATTAACTACACTTACTGGATCGGAAAAATCAACTTTACTCATTTCGCTTGATTCTACTGCATCATTTGAACCACTTGGTATACCCCTACCACTTGAAGTGTCGACAGTATCATGAGAAGCGCAAGCCTCTTCCCAGTCTTCATCCTCGTTTGTGGAGTCAAACTTTCCTGCAGGCTTGCAAGCTAAGAGTGCATTATTATCTTTCAATAGACTTGCATCTTCTGACGGTGCCAATTTAGCATCTTGATCCCAATCTTCGTCAAGGTATGTACTTGCATTCATTTGACCCTGTGTATAGAAAAATTAGTTAACAAACAATCGAACAACAGCCACGCGGATACGATAGCCTACGGCGTAAATCTAATAGTCCTTCAGCATGCCCTGTCCTGCCAGTACTAAAAATTATGCAATAAGTAATGTTAAGCTGTATTTAAATTTAAATAAGCAATTAAGTTAAGAACTCAGGAAAAGACTTCTATGCATCTGAGATCTACGGTTCTACGTATCTTTCACCTTCATCTTATATCAATTTCCACAGTCTGGGTAAACAATCCTAAACATTTGTTGGACAAGTCTAACTAGTAAGACTGAACAAAAACGCATGCTAAAATAACATGATTTAATCCTTACGCGAGTTGTTGATGAGACGACATTGATGGAGTCAGACATGAGAAATGAGCTTGAAAACGCGTAGTTATCTGCCTCGAAGGATATGTGGGAATTGTAACGTTCGTCAAAATTATCATTCAGCTCGAACACGTAAAGATTATGATTATCATTTAGCTTCCGAACAAGGGTACTGTTATCGATTGAACGATGATGAACATTGTAGTTATAAACTTCCGACAAAATTAACTTCTCAGCTTCAGTTTCATGGAGTCGATCGCCAGGAACAATTTTTCCAACTTCATGCTTAACTCTTTTTACATCGTCCATTAAACCCACAGTTACTTCCAGCTTGACAGGTCGCCTATCTTTCATACTGATGAACCAAATGACTACGGAGCAAAAACACAAATAATATCGCATGCTGTATTGTTGGCCGAACACTACATTACGCCGCAAATTGAAAATGATATAGGATTTTATCAAATCTGTTAAAAATATACCAAAATAAATGGTTTTATAAGGCATGAATCAAACTTACCCAATTTTCGTTCTAAAACACGTGGAAAGGGAAGAGAAAGGTACATGAATGGTTCATAGGTAACCGAGTTATAGTCACATGTGGAACAAATCACCTGAAATTGAAATTACAATTTAGACTTTTAGTCTTCAGGAAAGTACAATGCAACGTTTGCAGGTGCATACACTATTGACTATAATTCCTCGATGACAATAAGAATAAGAACGCTTGAATATTAAGGATGGTTAACGATCTACTTCGGGTGCTTGATATGTAGCCACATACACGTAACCTTTTCCCTGGCCCAATGTATCCGTTTCAAAAATGAAAATCGCCAAAAATGTATATTTCTTATTTTCAATAAAGTTTTTCTACTGGCACGTAGTTTCAAAACAACTTTTCAGTCGTTTTGCTACCAGACTAAGATAAAATTCAATATTGAAAAGCTAAATTATATATATATGTAATAAAATTATATATGTAATAAATATATATATATATATATATACATATAACAACAAGCTGATTAGCAGTTCATAAAATAAGAGTACAATAACTTACTGTGCTTTTCAACAACCCTTGAAAAGTTTTAGCTATCACAGTATTGTTAGCATCTATATGCTGCTTCCAAAAAGTGCTTGCTCTCTCCGATTCTTCAACCTTTGTTGGCCGCTTCGGTGGGAGCTTCTTTTCCTTTACCTCGATATCCCGGACTGTCGAACAATCCGTCTCAATACTGTTGCACTCCAATTCATCAGTTCCATTCATTAAGTGCTCACTTGCAGGGTAATTTTCGTCTTCGTCGTTGTGAGCTATCTCAGCTTCAAACCTTGCAGATTTGACAGTTTCATTTCGATCGAGTTTATCTGGCGCAAAATCGAGTTTTCTCTTCGCATCCGAAGCAGGCGACTTAGCTGGAAAGTCTATTCTTAACTTCTTACGAGAACCTGGAGAATCTCCGTCCTCACACTTCTACACAAAAAAGATAATTTCAAGTTATACACAGAACTATAGTAAACCCCATATGAAAACTGTTTTAAATGACAGTATACGTCGATGCGTAATTTTAAAGCACAGCAAAGGAATGTTAGATACTCAAAGACAAGATTACGGGTTCAAGGTTTAAAATCTATACAGCACACCAGAAAAGATTATCTTCTACTTGCGTGTCAGAACTAGAACACTAATCTACAGGCGATCCGAGTGAGGATAGCGAGGCACAGCAATGCACAGCAAATTCAAATACAACGGAATGTTGCAGGACAGATGTGTCAACATTACTAGCAAACTAATGGCTAATGGAAATAAACCTAAAGGCGAACAAACTAGCTGACCTTTTTGCGATTTCTAGACACGTTAAATTTTCCATAGGTGCCGTGATTCTTTAGATCCATCCATTTATTTTCTTTTATAGCTGCAGAGTTGGACGACGTGGAGGAAATATCTTTATCATTATTAACGTTACTAACATGTCCAGGTGGAGTAAAATTAGGTAACTGAAATAATGATATTGTGGCACCCTTCAGTCTCGTATTCTTGTTTTGATACTTATACTTTGCTTCAAAATTACCTACTAAACGATTCCTAACCATATTTTGACTTTTCAAACCGGAATGCACTGGGTTTTTAACGTGGGCCGTAAACTTGGCGGCGCTTTTACATGTACTAACCGTTTCGTTACTACGCACAGAAAGTCCTGTATGCTTTCTTTCCTGAGAAAACACTCCGTCAGATAAATTTCTGAGTTTATTCGCTTTCTTATTAGTAACAGATACATCGTTTTCTGCGGGTCCTTTCTTATTATCAGCAGATATATCATTTTCATTAGACGTCGAAGGCGAAGGGATGTTTCGGTTATCAGTAGATGTTGCCTCTTCAGTTATCCAAATGGAAGTTTCTTTCGCAGAAAGATGAGATGGTTTTTGTTCTTTTAGAACTTTCGACGGAAAAATTTCTGTATTATGCGTTACATTTCTGGAATCTTCTAACTTTACATTTTCCGCTGACCACTTCTTCAGTTGTTCATGAAGAGAATCCAACAACAGAGCCAAAAACTCTTGACAATCGTGCTAAAATTGAAATACAAATCACTTCAAAATAAGCACTATTATTACCGATTAAGACCAAAATACATGCAGGCTTATAAATGAAAAACACAAGTTACTGACTGACCTGCCGTGAGTCGTTAAACTGGCTATGAATAGCAGCAAGTCCGCTTTTGAAATCGTGTAAATTAATTTTTGAATTAGGACCGTACCAGGTTTGTTTAACAACATGCTGAAAATGATTGAGCAATGACAATTTTTGTGATGCTGTAGAAAAGGGTTTTCTATAAGAAAAGATGAGTTTTACAAATTAGAACAACGAATGCTAGAGTCCCATATTTAAGTCGGGCAGCCCAAATTTTTGTAAGATTATGAAAACGACATGATGGTAAAGGAAGAAACTCACGATTTTAAAAAGAACTCAGATAAGGATGGTGTGTTCAACAAGCACTGCAGTCCAGAGTTCATAAAACAAGTGTTGCCTATATTTGTCAAACCAACAACTCCAGGAATTCGTTCAGTAGAGTTTGAGCTTCCTGCAACTGCTGCATTGTCCCAGTAGCTAGGAGACGCCGTAATAAGGGGTGTCCCCATGATCATATCATTTGATGACTGTACAAACGACTGGTTTCCACCATACGCTAACATATTGTGTAAAAAAAAGTCAAACATTAAAATTTCATCCTAATTAAAGTAAATACAACAATTTCTTGGTTACATATTCTTGCAGACTCAAGTTAACTTTTTGGTAGTTCTAACTCTTACCATTTCCATTTGAAAACTGAGGAGGGGGTAATGGAATGGCCTTAAACTTGTTATTCGTTGTTGATGTTTCATGGTTACCAATATGTTGCACCATTGCAAACAGATTTATTCAAACCCCCGAACCGATACAAACGTCTAAAAATATTCAAGAACAATTTATTATTCACCTAGCTAGCCATAACTGTATACCTCACTCCGTTCCATCGAGTAAGTACTAATTAATCTATCCAGTAAAACTAATAACATACAACCAATTACATACTTCCAAATGCAAGTATAACAACCTTTACATTCGATGTTGCTGTGCGTCTTCAAAAAACAGACCTAGTAAAAACAGTTTTTTAACTAAAATAATACATAATAATATATCCTCCGGTTCCGATGTGTGTCTCACTCAACCAGTAATGTTTGATCATCATTTGAAATTTAAGTTTTTCCTCTTGAAAAGTACAAAACTGTCAACTAAATTAATGACAACTGAATCAATAGATTCGTGGATCGTCTTGGTGGCTGAGCAACTACTGACTGACTACGTATCAATGCACAAATAATAATAATAACAAAGGGCACGTAAACAATTCAGTCCTCAGGTGGAATAAATCAAATGTGCCCTGCATTCCAACGCACCAAACTGTCAACTGCCACAAATGCATGTACTGAAGAAGCATTATCCAGAGTCGGATAGCCAAGAGAGAGATTTAAATGCTATTAAAGGCAAAAGGGGACGAGTAGACCAATGTAGAGTCAAAAACCAAAAGCAAAAAAGTAATAAAAACTACGACGTCTCATCTTCTTCTAGAGTTCTGACAATCAGCAAATGACCCAGGATTAAGAAATGACCGAAATTCGGTTCCTGACTCTTGACTATGACAGACAGACACTAACCGTGAAAGTTGGTTGTTGTTGTTCGTAGCACCTCCGTGGGACTCCGTGTGGGGACTTGGTTTGGATTGTTGTGTTGGCTGAACTGAGGTGAATTTAGTTGGCGGACAGGAAGCTGCCGTCCCGAGATTCTACTCGACGACCCACACACCGAAAGTCCGGCTCATTTTGAAGTGACGTCCAGTGGGCCAAAAACAAATTTAAAAAAACAAAACTCCTGATAACTCCGTAATTAGCAGACAATGTCTACAAGTTCTGGAAAGAAATTTTCTCGCGGCTCTCCCTCGTCGACACTCGTCCCTCGTCAATGAATGGGAATTGAGCATAAAAGTACAAAAGGAGAGAGTCGAGATCGTCGGGACTGAAGCAGAGATTGTGATAGCCGAGTGCAGGATGAGAATGAACTTTTTAGTACTTCACAACAAGTCCACCAATCATTTTATACGACCGCTCAACTCGCTCCAACACTCATTCGCTGCCCGGCCGCCAGAACGCACGGAGACAGCCACAGACGTTTCTCAAGTAGAATCTTTTCTTTTCAAATTCCCTGCTGCACAGCTTATTTTCCGTTGGATGTTGGATTCCGTGGGGCTGTTTTTGTGAGTGATACTCACAGGCTATAGATACCGCCACGACGGCTTATATTTCCATCGAAAGTAATGCTAGGGAGCCAGTCAAATATTCTGAGCTTCCCATAAATTACGTCTCAAACAAGTCGTATTTGGAAAGTTGGGGTTACTGACTACATTTGAACACCCACCTACTAATGTATGTGTGTTACCAGTTACCACTTGTATTTCTCTGTCACAATAAAGTAAATGAGATGCTAGAACTTATGTGGTAGAGATTGACTGATACTCTCAGAAACGTGTCATGAAAAGGGATCAAGTTTGTTCGTCAATATTTTGTACTTCAAAAAACAAATCTTGAATGGGCCACGCCAATTATTTATTTATTCAAGGTTCGAAGTTCAGAGCAGCCCAGCCATGTCTACAAATTGCAAAGGGGCTTCGTTTCTACTTGCTTAGAGATAAGCTTTTTTTGTTACTAGAGTAAGTTATACATCACATTTATTGTCAATTGAGGCAAAATGGGCAAATTAGAGTGCATAAATATTTCTTACCAGCGTGACATAACTATATATACATACTTCTTTCATACTTGTTTTCTTGAAAACGGGTCTTACATATTTCTTACTTTTCAAAAAATGTCCATACATTTTTCCATGCTTTTCTTGCAATATTTCGGCCAAAATCGAATTAATCAAGAAAAAATGAATTTTTGTAACAAAGTCTATAAAGAAGAAAAATGTATGAAAGTAGTGATTTATTTTTCCCATACTTTTTGAGTTTCCCTTACATTATCCTCCCTCACTTTTGTGTTTAACACTTACATATTTTGTAGGGTGATTTTGAGTGTATGTGGCCATCTTTGGGCAAAATAAATATGTGCGGGAGCAGTGATCATAATTAAACATACTTATCTCACATTTATTCAGTTTGTTATAAGTAGAAACAATGGCATATTATATTATTAATCATAATAATTTGATGATAGTATGGTGATTAATGCATTCTTAAACACATGCCACAGATTAGATAAACTCCTTTTTTTTTTTTAAATAATATTAATTTTCCAATAGTAGGTTAGATTTAAATTTTTGAAACGATCGAATTATGAAGAGTGCTGAGTTGGGTTGTCCACTTATCCAATGCTGAGTAGCGAGCACACCCGGCGCTGGCCGCATGTTTTAACTCCAACACTTGATTAACTTGGTCAATCTTTCCTCTCACAGTACTGTAAATCAATAAAAATTCTCACAATTAGTTCAATGAAGTTAGTGAGACAAGATTTTTAAACAGTTTCCCTTTCAGAAGTTTTTGTATAATGGAACGAAGGGTAAAATAGGCCACACCGGGGCAAACGCAACCAAATTGGGTAAAAGAAGCAATCGGGTTAAAAAATCCAATAAGAGTGGTAAATTCAGCCGTTGGGGTAAACATATCCACGTTAAGGGGTAACAACAACCAATAGGGGTAAAAACAACTAGTGGGGGAAAATACCAAGTAGAATGGTTGAAAAATACCAGCGGGCATTACTACATGACTGGTCTCATTACCTGGTATAATGAGTCTGTACCCCACTGGTTTTTTTAACCCTTCTGCTGAGTATTTATACCTCACTGGTTGTTTTTACCATTTTACCCCTTAACGTGGATATATTTACCCCAACGGTTACATTTACGCCTCATTTTGGATTTTTTAACCCCATAGTTTATTTTACCCCGTTTGGTTGCGCTTGCCCCAGTATGACTTCGTCTCGGCAATAAATAGTAACCGTGACGCAGTCATTCCAACATAATTTAGCACTTCTTAAGAACTACAGATCGAAATAAAAGTGCTACATCTACATACTCCGATTCAAGCGTAATATGTGCAATTCTATATAAAATAAATAACAAAAGCAGTATACACAATGAAGTTATTATTTTTGGTTTACTAACTTGTCTAGAATGCAGGAAACTAGTAAAGCTTCGACTTCGCTCGCGTCAATGTTCAGCTCTTTGGAAATAAACGGTATGTGAATGCGGGTATATGGTTTAATGAGCTTGATCAGAACTTGAGTACGAATGTTGCGGAGCAAATCTATTAAATATTACAAAATACAAGTCCGCATATTAGTCAAAAAAGTACGAGATCATTCGGGATACGGATAAAGCTGCAGATGTTTAAATATTACTGTCACTACATACCTTCAATGTGCTCACGAATAAACGGATCATCCATTATATTTGACCGATTTTGCTTAAGAATTTTTTCAAATTCATTAATGTCGTTGTTCTGATAAGCGGAAACTAAATTCGTCATTGCCAGGATTTCAGGATCATTCTTATACGGTTTTGCTTCTTGAGAATCAAAAGGGTTAATTCCGGATTTCATCAACCTAGACGAGAAACCACGCAACAAGGTGATTAATAATGTTTCGTCAAGCATATTACAACTTACTTGTCTTGCAAAGATGGAAACACTTACATGTTGGCTAAAACAAGGTATTTAAGACACGTAGTTCTCCTTGGGCTGCCAGATTCATCGTAATTTTTAAAAGCTTCGAAAAAGTCGGTGTGTGCCTTTTCGAATTCTTGTTCCCTTAAATGCATTTTACCTCCACACTCTGTATTTTTTTAAATAAACAAATTTAGAATAGCAAGCAAGCTTTATAACAACAGTCCTACTTTAAAATCATTTATACTTACCACGAATGACTCCCATGATTAGAGGATGTGGAATAGCAGATTTTATGTGAAGGGACTGCTCGTACAGATTCTTCAATTTCTTATTATTCTTTTGGGCAGTATACATCTGAATCTCCAAGGCATATATTTCTAATAACTGCGTGCCCTTCTTAAGGTCATCTTCTCCGTCATCGGTCTGAAAAATCCAATACAGAACAACTCAGAATAAGAATTTGGACTTTAAGAATCTGCCATCGAAGAATTATTTTAACTTACTTGGCAAGACTGGTGAAGCTGTTTCAAGATTTTGGCTAAACGCTGAAAATCGCCTCTATCATAGTATAGTTTTCCCAACTTTGTATTCGTTTTAAACCAAAGACGATCATTCTTTGCATCCTTAAGGGCATCCAACGTAGTCTCATAAAAATCCTGCAGCAAGGTCATCTGCATAAAACCAGGAAATACAAATTTTAAACTAGGCACGAAAGAACTTACTCTAAATTGATTATATGTTATAGAAATAAATAGAACTTAAATAGATGTTGTTTTTAAGCCACGTGGGCCACACTAAATACACAGCCAAAGGACAAAGGAGTATCAAGCGTTCTCATTCTAGACGGAACTCACATTCTTTGAAGTCGAGATGTAATCAAGAATTGAGTTAATAGACTTTTCACTATGGTTTCTTGTAACAGCCATTTTTATGTATGTTAACAATTGCTTGTACCGTGTCATCATTTCCTGGTAATTGTTCTGTAAAGAAAATATTTAGTTTTAATTAAATGAGGTTAGGACGTACCTGGATTGGTAAGTTCTTTGCCCGGATTTTTTAACTACAAATAACTTTTTTTAACGCCCAGCTTGCTTAATTTTAAAACTGCTTTTGAACAAAAACTTAATCATTGAATTATTACCAGTTTGAAGTTGATTTTAATCATCTGTTTCAGCGCCTTAAATCCCCATTCACCCTTTTCATTATTTTCTAAATCCAATACTCGTTGAAAAGATTGCAGGGCTGCTTTCGGGTCTTCTTCTTTCAACGCTTTAGAGTTGTAATACTGATTTTCTAAATCGACATCAGGTTCGGAGTTGCTGTCTTCAGAATACTCCTACAAATTAAAACAGTTCCAGAAAAGGTTATTTCTCATGCTCATTTATTGTCCGAAAATTTTAAAAATTCACACTCTTTGCTAAGTAATCAACCAACAACAACATGCTAATACGCTGATGATTACATGATAGTAAGTGAAATTGTGAAATATACGTTCATTATCCATACATATCTACCTACTAGTGTCTAGGATCTAAATCAGATGTCCGTTGGACACAGTGCACTCCTTTATCAAACATAATTAATTTATTATGACAAGTTTATTAATATAGGTAAGTGATTCGTGACATAGGTACGTAAATAATGTAACACATGTTCAAATTTACACTCACCAGACCATAGTCCTCTTCTTCATCAACCATAAAATCTTCCAGGTCAGACATGACGATAGCAGGGACAATACAATGTACAGAAAGATACGAAACGGCACCAATTCCTAAAAAAGAAATAATATAATAATTATTAGCTTCTAAATGTTATATGGCAGAACAACAGTCAAAACTTCACTTGTTTCAAATTTTAACCTACGATAATTTTGGTTAACTTCACACTATATTGACTTCAAATTCTGGTAAAGAGAAAATTAACAAAGACTGAGTTTCGACAACCAACTTTGACAGCCAAAGCCAAAACAAGAATAGTAGTATCCTGCATTTGGTCGATTCCGTTATTACTCTATAACTTTATACAAACTATCCGTCTGTCTTTCGGCTCTTGTGGATTTTGTAAATACATATTTGTTCTTTTACTTTATATGCTAATTGGTAGAGTGCACTAGCAGCTCAGAAAAACATAAAATAGGTAGTACTAAGTAAACAACAGAACCGATTATTTTAGAACAAAACATTTTAAAACCACTTTTAACTCCACGATATTTGTGATCTGACCTAGTCAAACACCGCACCGTAAAACGTGTTTGACCTGTCAGTGTTATGATAGGAAGCCCCGGGTCAAAAGAAAACACCGGTTAAAAAAACCGTTACCAGCCTCAAAATGATTTCGGTTCGAATTTTGGATGACTTGAAAATTCGAAACATTACAAACAACTCGACTTTTAGCCTTTTATGATGCTCAGGGTTTTGAGGTCATTTCAGTTCAAATCAGCAATTCTAGGAGAATGCCCGCAAAAGATAACAAACCCGGAGGCTCGAGTTTAGAAGGCCTCTGTGAAATGCAAATGATTTTTATACCGTTGATTAACGAATGATTAAATATAAAATTTTATGATTATAACTAGGTAAGAACGTAAGTATGTACAAATGACAAACAAAAGTTTATTTTTGTTTATAATAATTTTTGTATTACTATAGAGCTACTATTCCATTAATAGGCCACGACTTTCCTCGACCATAAAATTTTTGCTAAGAATATGGAACCTGTGCTGTAGTAGGTCTGCAGACAATATATTAATATTGTATTTCATCCCCATCGGGGGTCCGAGGGACGGAAAGTATGGCCAAAATGCATTATGAGCACACTTCTACCAGTTGTATTTTTCACAATATTCTTAATTCAAGAATTTTATGGTCGAGGAAACTCGTGGTCTATTAATGAAATACATAGTAGCTTTATAATATAATAATTATTGTAAACAAACAAAAAACTTGTTTGTACACTTAGTACGTTCTTAATAAGGTAAAAATATTAAATATATTTAATTATTCATTAACGTTATAAAAAATCACTTGCACTGCATACACAGCATAGAGGCCACATTTGACATTAGATGACACCTTAGTTTATAATCTCAAACGTAGAATCTAGAATCTACATCTAACACATGCATTAGCTCTTTACCTCCTACATTCTACATTGTTCTACAAAAAAAATCCTTCGTAATATCTACACAATCACTAAAAAAATCAGGGCTGCCAAGTTTAAAAAGTTCGATTCCGGGATACTCAAAATAAAAAGTGACCAGATTTGCAATACTAAACCCAATATAGCTATATACTTAGAGGTATAGTAATAGTAGTTTGTAATTATTCTTTAACGTTGTTGTAATTGAATTTTTAAAAAATTAATAGAAATGACATAAAAAGCTATACCTATGTACGTACTTCATACTTACAAAATTAGTGTAAATTACTTAAGAAACAACAACAATATGATAAAAAACTAGGTAGCTAACAACAGGCCCTTTTCTAAAATACTGGTTTTGACGTTTTGCTTAATGAAGTATTTATGTGTATTCTCGTTGGCCACGGTAATCAAAAACTTTGATTGACATTTATAGCAACAAGCAAAGTTAGTATGTTCATTAATTCAATAGTTTCATCTTAGGAAAATATTTAACGTATTTTTTAAGAGCATCGGATATACTCCTCGGTACTCCGGCAAGGTTCGGTGATAATTACGTTGCATGAAGGTCAAAGAGTTCGTTCTCTAGAAAAAATGAAATAACAAATAATCCAATAAAAAAGTAATGACTGTAGTGAGTATATGCTCAGAAGTTGTTAATCCCTTGAAAACAGCTTGAACTCGCCAAGTGGATATGACGTTAAAGCAATTACATTACATACATAAGCTATTCGCAGCTAGTTGACATCATTACGTAAGTTATCGTTATCAAAAGCAAGGGCTGGGCCCTTGTTTTTTATCTTCTAACGATGTATCTAGGGACGACGTAGAGTAAAACCAAAGTAATACTACGACGTCTCATCTTCTTCTAGAGTTCTGACAATCAGCAAATGACCCAGGATTAAGAAATGACCGAAATTCGGTTCCTGACTCTTGACTATGACAGACAGACACTAACCGTGAAAGTTGGTTGTTGTTGTTCGTAGCACCTCCGTGGGACTCCGTGTGGGGACTTGGTTTGGATTGTTGTGTTGGCTGAACTGAGGTGAATTTAGTTGGCGGACAGGAAGCTGCCGTCCCGAGATTCTACTCGACGACCCACACACCGAAAGTCCGGCTCATTTTGAAGTGACGTCCAGTGGGCCAAAAACAAATTTAAAAAAACAAAACTCCTGATAACTCCGTAATTAGCAGACAATGTCTACAAGTTCTGGAAAGAAATTTTCTCGCGGCTCTCCCTCGTCGACACTCGTCCCTCGTCAATGAATGGGAATTGAGCATAAAAGTACAAAAGGAGAGAGTCGAGATCGTCGGGACTGAAGCAGAGATTGTGATAGCCGAGTGCAGGATGAGAATGAACTTTTTAGTACTTCACAACAAGTCCACCAATCATTTTATACGACCGCTCAACTCGCTCCAACACTCATTCGCTGCCCGGCCGCCAGAACGCACGGAGACAGCCACAGACGTTTCTCAAGTAGAATCTTTTCTTTTCAAATTCCCTGCTGCACAGCTTATTTTCCGTTGGATGTTGGATTCCGTGGGGCTGTTTTTGTGAGTGATACTCACAGGCTATAGATACCGCCACGACGGCTTATATTTCCATCGAAAGTAATGCTAGGGAGCCAGTCAAATATTGTGTCACATGATGTCGTATGTTGACATGAGAAGGAGCCTTGCATGTATTACCTCACAAAGTCTTAATTATTTTAAAAGTTGCAGGGGTTACTTTCTTCATTTGAACACCCACTGGCAAGAAAACACCTTGACATGGTAAATCCTGAATTGGCCAAACGGGCCAAAAATCTTGCAAGCACCTCCTATGGCCTACGTATTTCATAATACTTTAATTGCAAAATGCGCGCAATAATGCGGTGCAATTTTCATAATTTTACGGGAAATTCGACAACTGTATGCAATTTAACATTCAATTTTTTAAGCTAAACGTGGTCACCTCTAATAACTCCCCAGCCTCTAATGACTCCCCAGACAGAACGTTGCTGAATTGAATAACTCCAGGGAGTTATTAGAGAATTTACGGTACATACTACGTTTTGGACTAACGTAAGACTTAATACTTACAATGCGCGCAAACAACTTCAAACCAGTTGTTTGCACTTTATAAGTTGTGCACAACGTAGTTTGGTGGAAGCATCATTGGTTTATAGGTGTCCACTAGGTGATTCACAATTATGCCAATGGATTCAATAGAAATAAACAATAAAACTTACCAAAGCGCGGGGAGGTGGGGGATGGGGGCATCATATTTGGCTTAAAAAAATGGAATGTTAAATCGCATACAGATTTCGAATTTCACGTATTTTAAAAATTGTACCGCATGTTGCGCGCATTTTGTATTATGCAATATGTAGTCCATAGGAGATGCTTAAAAGATTTTTGGCACGTTAGGCCAATTCCGGATTTACCCTGTCAAGCTGTTTCCTTGTAAGTGTAAACCACCTTGGTATCTGTGTCACAAAGTACAGGTACTTAATTAGGTCTGTATTAGATTAATTCATTAATTAGATGCTAGAAATCATGTTTTAGAGATTGACTGGTACTCCTCTCGACTTGTCATAAAATTTTGGGGTCACTTCATCAATGTCATTCTTAAATGGGCCAGGTCAAAAGTTCGGAGTTTAGAATAGACTTATTCAAATTCCAAAAATAAGCACTTTCGTTTCTACTTGCTTAACGAAAAGCTTTTAATTTGTTACTAAAGTTATTCTTTTAATTCCTTTCTGCATTAAAATCGTATTTTTTGTCTTTTTACTAAGGAGAAAATAAACCGAAACCAAAACATCTAAAAAAAAATCGGATTTCGAATTTATGCTTAAACATTATTAATTGGTCATTAATGTAGTTTATTTAATGGCTGGTTTAGCAAAACATTTAATCTAAACTTAATTAATAGAGGTAAAATAAACATGTGCAGGAGCTAATTTTCCAACGAGAGGTAAGATCTAAATTTTTGAAACAATCGAATTATGGAAAGTGCTGAGTTGGGTTATCCCCTTATCCAATGCAGAAAAGCGAGCATACCCGGCGCTGGCTGCATGTTTTAACCCTGTAGTACTGTAAATTAATAAAAATTCTCGCAGTTAGTCCAATAAAGTTAGTGAGACAAGATTTTTAAACAATTTCCCTTTCAGAAGTTTTGGTATAATGGAACGAGGGGAAAAAAACCAACACGGTAAAACAAGCCATGGGGTTAAAAAACCCAATAACTGCCAATAAGACTAGTAAATACAGTCGTTGTGGTATGTACGTTAAAGGGTACAACTGAACAAGACAACCAATAGGGGTACCATGAAACGAGAATGCATGTTCCCTCAATCGCTAGCAAACTTTAATAGTTGCTGTCGCTGAGCGCTGGACTGGATCCGATGGAAATGCCAGCCAGTGTTCAAAATGAGGAGCTTCCAAAAATATTGTTTTTGCTGTAACCAAGATCAAACTGAAATTTTAATGGCTATTTAAGCTGGCATCAGTTTAATTTCATTGAGTTGCAATAAGCCTTCGACACCAATGTATGAAATCTGAGAATCGACCTTTTCTAATTGTATGTAGTATCACGTCAGACATTAAAATTGGACATACATAGAAAAAAAATCTTCCGCAGGTCGAAGCTAGTTGGACGTTAAAGTATGTATGTGATAAGAAGATTAGGGGAACAAATGTTTAAAGAATGTGACTGTTTATTAATCAAAATGTGTATGCTTTATTTACAAAAAGGGAAAAAAGATTCGTATTATAATTTTAGTAAATGTATGAATGGTATGACTAAATAAAAGTTAGTGTTGACCTGAAATAGTTACTGGTATGCATTAAATACAAAAATAGCTACCCGGAAAATATTTTTGTTGTAACCAATGCTTAAGGTTTACTGTTTAAGCAAAAGCTTCACAATTTCACGATGGTCCTCTCGCATAGCACGTTCTATGGCATTTAAGGAGTCAAAGTCTTTCATTAAAGGATCCGCACTCTCTTTTAATAGGAATTTTACCATCTCTATTTTATTTGCAGTTACTGCGCGCATTAATGGTGTCGCCCCATTATTTTTTGTGCGAAAATTAACATTTGCACCATGTTTTAAAAGACACTTGGCGGCCAGAATTCGTCCATTGCGAGCTGCGTAATGAAGTGCTGTGTACCTAAAAAAAATGAAAATATTTTTCAGGGGTTTGAATCCGATTTGCAGTGGATTACGTAAAAATTCTTTTTATTCAAATTTTCCAGTTGTCGGACACGCATTTGGTAACCTGCCTCAGTGAAAGACTAGTTAAGTGACAACAGAAAAATGAATTAATTTGAATACAGAATTATTCATAATATTAAAAACATTAATAATAGTAATTTCAGTAATTTCTTAATTTCCAGATTAAAATTTAACTTTTAGTGTAACCGTACCTGCGCTAATTGTTACCTAATAGCTTTTATGTAATAAACTAATAAAATACATAAATAAAAGCACGTATTTGCCGCCCTGTCGAAAAAACTATTTTGGTCAAAAATACGATTAATTTATTTTTTAACAAATACGATTAGTTCATTGGCGATTTTCAGCAAATATTTCTTTCAAAATTTCACAGTAGCTTATACCATTAAGCATTCGATGTGCCCTTAAGCATGGAGGACAAATGGAACTAATTATCCATCCCTTATCCAGACTTGTGCGATTTTGTAAATTTTGCTGGATGTTTAAGGCTTCTTTAAATTTTTGCCAAAATTATCGCACTTCTCTTTTACTTTGGATTTAATTAAATGCGGTGTGTTTCGGGTAATATTTGAAAGACGATTCTCAAAAAACGTATGGCTTGCAACATCTTAGGAATCAAAATTTTTGTGACTCAACTGACTCATATGTTCTTTCATTCGTACGAACACCCATTTTCCTGTTGCCAGCAATGATATTTTTGAGAATCATCTTTCAAACAGGACCCGAAACACAGCGCATGCAATTAACCCCCAAATTAAACTAATTGAAAGAGAAATTCAATAATGTCGCCAAAAATTTAAAGAAGCCTTGGACATCCAGCACAATTCACAATGTCAGGAATCTGGAAACGGAATGGAAAATTTATCCCATTTTGTCCTCCCTGCTAAAAGAGCACGTAGTTGGTGGAAGTCTTAATGGCATGAGTTAATGGACAATTTAATTTTTTAAATATTCTGAAAATCACCAATGAAATAATCGTATTTGTTGCTAAATGCGTTGTTAAAAATTGAACTAATATTATTGTTTACCCACAGTTTTGTAATACAAACAATATCAATCTGGAAATTAATTGTTACTATTATTAATGAATACTTCTGTATTGTAATTAATTGTGTCGGTTGTCACTTAACTAGTCTTTCTATGAGGAAGGATACAAACCTGATATCCAAAACCTTAACTAAAAAACATTTTACGCAATCTAATAGATCCCTGAACTTCACATGACAAAATAAAATTTAAGAATTAACCAAGAAATTTAGTGTTATAAAAATTGTACCCGTAAGAATCTAAAGCATCCGGATGAACATTTTGATTATTTATAAGATGGACAATTTTATGTACGTTATCATCCAGTGCTGCTTGCCATATGCCCTTTTCAAAGTCCAACTCAGTTAAATTTTGGCAAAGGCTTGGATTAGGAATTGAAGCGCAACAATCATGACACGGTGAAACGCCTTGATCATAAGAACCGCTATCGTTATTTCTATTCTGATTAGACATTGTAAGTTCCAGTATCTTTGCACTAAATTCAGACAGATCTGGAAGAGAAAAATAATCTTGATTTTAGACTATATTTTTTTGAAATTTGTTTTGAAATTTTAAAATATCTGTAGACGCAATGATTGCTGAAAATTCATGTAAAAGAAATAATAGAACAAAACTTTTTAATTCACGAACCTGTTGTAAAGAAGTTAAAAAAGCGCAACCGGTAGTAGTTAGAAACTAAAAAAACATTAATCTATTACAAAACAGGCTTTTTTCTGACAGATACAAGTTTTAAAATAGTTCGGCGAAAGAATAATTTAATTTACTAAAAACGAACGAGAACAATATACAACTTTAACTATTTATATTTCAGTTTCTCCCCAGAAAGAAAATATTTTATTTTAGTCTTGTGGTTCCGGTTCGCTGAATTCTCGTCGCAGTGTCCATGAATACTCAGTGAAAGAACCAGTTTTACTTGGACATGTGGTTGCTGTAGTTGTTACAACCTTAAAACCCAGCACTTCCAAACCTGTCAACACGACAGCAGGCTTAACTGAACTGTGTTTATTAGAAGCTGATGGGCCAAAACGGATAAATCCTTCAGTATCAACTTCCAATCTTGATGATAAACAAGGGATTTTCTCCAAATACAATAAATCATCAGGTTTTAGACCTGCTATATCAACTATACATGAACCTCGTTTCCAAATCACAACTGCGTACGGCATGGTTGTCCAGCGTTTGGTGAAAAATTTCGAAACAATATAAACTGCAAACTTCTTATAAGAAGTCGTTTAGTTGACCGCTCCCGGTCACAATATTTTCAAGATTCAAATATGTTCTAAGAAAATATTTAGATTAAACTTTCCACTGCGATTTACAAATTCAGATTTACAAATATAACGAATTCCAAACATTCGTTTAGAGTTGGTCTTAAATTCGTAAAGCCGACTCACTAGTCAGCAAAGTGGGCAAATAGCATTGAAGGACAAAAACAAAACAAGTTGCACTAAATCTAACGCCGCATAAGTACGTGCAATTACAAGCTGCAATGTTGAGTTCTGCCTCCACCTGCAATTAAAAAGTTTAAAGCTGTTAAACTAAGTCACCTATTTTTAATCGTTTAAAACAGTGAAAAAGAACTAGTTACAGCTACAACGAATAACTCTTGCTACATTATGTTGCGAAAAGATGCTGGCACCTCCAGCCTTATGCGATACCGAATCCCCTACATTCTTCATTTTACAATCGCATTATAGAAACAGGTGGTTGTTATTTATAATGGGGGTTCATATAGTCTGTTGGATCTACTTGTGTAGTTACTACTACTATGTATACACTGTATATATATGTATGTGTAATGTGCATATTCTATATTTATATTAGTAGCAGTAGCAACACTAGTAAAGATGCTGCTTGCGTTATGGTACCGTATATTTTTTTGCTTAATCGCAAATAAAATGACCCTTCTCCCACGTATTAGTATAATACGTGTAAGTATAGAACAGTATAATATGCAAATGTACTAAATTTTTGAACATCGGCATATCGCCCTTATTTATTATTGGACGCCATGACTGCCTGACTTCCTCTTTCATTAGTTGAAAATGTGGAAGGTATCTGTCCTGGTGGCTGTACAATCACTGAGGAATTTTAATTAAGTAAATTGCGTCTCGAATAATGAATTATTTATTTAATAAAAAAAGCTGTTTCCTACCCAAACGCGACGTTTGTTATAGTTAAAAATAATCTATGCCAATGGTTTATCTTCCTTTACTTGCGTACTTACTGTCTACTGATGGACGGTCAAACACTGATAGTGATAGTATATGTAATACAGTTGTACTTTTACAAACGTACTGTTGTCTGTATAACCCAAGACGCTACGTGGGAAAAATGTTTCAATTCAACCGGATGTCAATTTATGCGAGAGAAATAACCTAAAGGCATGCACTTATTTATTAAGTGTGTCTTTCTACTTCCGGCTTTTGAAGCAATCCGCGACCTACAAATAGTCCATTTAATATATTGATATTATGTGGGCGTGGTTAATGGAATAAGTACCCACAGTCCGCACCACAAGTGCAATAAAATCATGAAGTACTTTAAGGTATAGTCATAGTCTTATACAGAACCAAACCAGAACTGAACGTAAAATTCTGCATTGTACATATTATTATCGCTTAGTACATTACATTTAATTTACCGACTGGATAAATTTAATTAAACCTTGCAACTCTTTCATTAAAAATTCTAACAATGTAAGTATTTACACAGTGTAAAATTAGCTGCACAGAAAGACGAAAGACTGCAGTTTGTAGTGTAGTTTTCTGCTGAAATGCTATAGACCTATGTACTATTCCATTAATAGGCCACGACTTTCCTCGACCACAAATTTTTTGTTAAGAATACGGAAGCTGTGCTGAAGCATATCTGCACATTCCCATCGGGGGTAAGAAGGACGGAAAGTATGGCCAAAGTGTATTATGAGAACACTACCAGCTGTGTTTTCTACAATTATGTACGGATCGGCATTTAACAAAATACTAGTGTGTTTTCAAGAACTTTTTCAAAACAAATTGCGCCAAAAAAATCCCTAAATTGTCAAATGAAAATTTCATAATAGCCAATTTTGCTCGAAATAGTATGTTACAGAATGAGAACCAAAATTCCAAGAGGTAAAAGTCATTAAGGACGCAAAAAGGCCAAAGGATACTAAATACGACCCCCACCTGAACGAGTAAAAGTAAAATTGCTTTAACGTCAAATCCACTCAGCGAATTCTCACTGTTTTCCAGGGATAGACACTGACTACTCTACTACTCCCTATAGTCATTACTTTTTATTTGATTTTATTATTTTTGACTACTTTTTCTAGAGAAGGGAACTCTAGAAAGCCTAGAGAGTGAACTCTAGGACCTGCAACGTACATATCACAGAGCCTTGCAGGATTACCGAGCACAGGTCACCCATCCATTTCAGAATGAGCTTGGCTGTTGCTTAACCAGAAGGACTCAACAAACTGATTAACCGCCAGACCAACCAGTACTGGAGGCAAAACTACCCGGAAAAGGTAAATTATTCCAGGGATACAAAAAGTCCAAAGGATCCAAAAAAGAGTAAAATTTCTCTGGTGAGGAATTGATTGCCTACTTATGACTGTTTCTCTCTTTTTTCGGGGATTTTTGCCTCTACTGGTCGTTTTGCCTCCTTGCGGAAAACTTAATGCCACTTCAGGTACTTTTATCTCCCTATATAGAGGACTTTGTGCCTCTTTCGCTCTTTTAAGCCCCAGCTCCACCAAAACGTGTCAGTAGGTGTAAAACAATATTTTGAAACTTTTGTTAATCTCTTAATCTGTCAATATTATGATTAAATGACTGTACTAGTATAAATGAATATTATAATTGTTCTAATGGGCATCAAATTATAAGCTATATTTCATCAGTCAGCTTTAACAAAATTGTATAAGAACATTGAAAAAACTAGAACGAATCATTAAAATCTGATCTGATTAGGAATTCTGGTGTTCATATTATTTAGGAAAGCTGCAATCCGCTGCAGATTTTATAATTTCAACTCCTACAATTTAGTGAATTTTGACGTATTACGTACGAACGTACCGTTATTACTTCGCGTCCCTCTTACCCCCGATGGGAATGAAACCCAATACTAATACTATATTGTCTTCACGGATCTAATGCAGCACAGCTTCCATATTCTCAACAAAAATTTTGTGGTGGAGGAAAGTCGTAGCGTATTCGAGTTAAGATTTCCCGATCCTGTAACGGTCGGACAACAATCTCTCCGATTCTAATGAAAGTTGGGAAAATAATAGCTATCATTACTAAAGGTTCAAAAATCACTAAAAAGGTTTTTTGAAAATTCGACTTCCCCCCCCCCAAACTTTCCAAAGGGGGGGGGGGGAATACATGTTATGGGATTTCCCGGATTACTCCTAACTGGTAAGTCCGATCGACTTCGGATTTTTTAAAAATATCGACAATACAAAGACGATTTTTTTTAATTTTAAAAAACAATATAAAATTCTGAAAAATGGAAAAAAAATGTTGTTTTATTATTTTAAATAATTTTCAATTTGGACGAGGTTTTCGCCAACAATAGTAAAATTAATCGCTATAATTAAAGCTCAAAAAATTTTGTCAATTATTTAAAAATAATAAAACTTTTTGAAATCCAAAATGTTTCAGAATTTTGAATTGTTTTTCGGAGTTCAAAAAAAAACGTCCTAGAGCCTAAAATTGTCGATATTTAAAAAAAATCCGAAGTCGATCGGACTTACCAGTTACTCGAGTAATCCGGGAAACCCCATAACATGTATTTCCCCCTCTTTGGAAAGTTTGGGGGGGGGAGTCGAATTTTCAAACAACTTTTTTAGTGATTTTTGGACCTTTAGTGATGATTCCAATTGCAGGATCGGGAAGTCTTAACTCAATTAATGGAATAGTAGCTCTATAATATAAAAATAATTGTAAACAAAAATAAACTTTCGTATGTACATAATTACGCTCTTAATAAGTTATAAACAAAATTTTATATTTTATCATTCATTAACGGCATAAAAAATCATTTGCATTTCATAGAGGCCACATTTGACATTAGAGAACACCTTAGTTCACAATCGCATACGTAGAATCTACACCTAACACATGCATTATCTCCTACAATAAAAGTAATATCTACGTAATGTCTACACAACTACAGTCAGGGCTTTAAAAAGCACACTTCCGGGACACTAAAAAAATAAAATACAGCCTGGCCAGATCTGTAATACTAAAACCATTATATGTACCTAGCAGTATAGCTAGTAGCTATACACTTATAGGCAGGCATCTAAAATGTCTGACGATGCGATGGGCAAGCCGGAATCCGATCCCTGAAATAGGTGTTTGAAATAGTAGATACATACTGCCTTCTATAGATACGACTTTTTCAGTTTGATTCAGCCTCTGAAATATTTGTTTAAAATTGTAGATATTACAAAATTACAAATTCATACCCAATGCGCAGAGAATACAATTTGAACGCTACTTTTACTATTTTTGTAATATGTAAATAATTATATGTAATTAAGCAACAATGCATCGGAAAAATTTAATATTTTGGATATTTTTCGTTGCCTGTTTTGAATCAAATTAAAAGCTTATAATTTATAATTGAAAAAAACTAGCTTAGACAAAAACATTTTTATGTCTTTAGCGTTACAGTTCCCTGAAATGTGGTTATTGCGATATTGCGAATGGAAAACTGCCCCATATTGCTAACTACATTTTGTTAAAAGAATTTATTGATATGAGGACGAATTTTTGCTGATTGACTTGAACTGACGAAAATAGAGACAGTGGCTGCAGGTGCTATGCAATGTTTTCCGTTTAATTGCTACGTTGCGGTGCGCCGTTTAGCTTTCATAGTTCCTACAGTTTTGAAAAAATACTTACAACCTATATTGTTATGGATTATAATATGCCAGTCCCAACATTTTAAATAGTGGTATTTTTAAAGTTCTTGAAAGTCGGAGACTTCCTCAAGAATAGAATTTTTAATTATTGCATTTGCAGTCTAAAACTCACATATAATAAGGTCTTTGCTATTGTTTATTCATGAATTAAAATCATGAAACAATAAACAATGTATTTTAAAAATATTTTAAATAAATAAAAAATCCCAAACCACTTCTCAAATAATTACAAATTGCAACATAGATCACTATTAAAATGTTGGGACTGGCATATAATCCACAACAATTTAGCTTGTAAGTTTTTTTTCAAAACTGTAGGAACTATGAAAGTTAAACGGCACACCGCAACGTAGCAATTAAACGGAAAACATTGCATTGTACCTGCAGCCACTGTCTCTATTTTCGTCAGTTCAAGTCAATCAGCAAAAATTCGTCCTCATATCAATAAATTTGTTTAACAAAATGTAGTTAGCAACATAATGGGGCAGTTTTCCATTCGCAATATCGCAATAACCACATTTCAGGGAACTGTAACGCTAAAGACATAAAAATGTTTTTGTCTAAGCTGGTTTTTTTCAATTATAAGCTTTTAATTTGATTCAAAACAGGCAATGAAAAAAATCCAAAGTATTAAATTTTTCCGATGCATTGTTGCTTAATTACATATCATTATTTATTACAAAAATATTAAAAGCAGCGTTCAAACTATATTTATTATTCTCTGCGCATTGCATTGGGTATGAGTTTATAATTTTGTAATATCTACAATTTTAAACAAATATTGCAGCGCCTGAACCAAACTGAAAAAGGCATATCTATAGAAAGCAGTATCTACTATTTCAAACACCTATTTCAGGGACCGGATTCCGGCTTGCCCGTCGTCAGACATTTTAGATACTTATGTCTGATTAATTATTATGAATTATTTTTTAACGTTGTAATTGAATTTTTAAAAATAATAGAAAAGACATTTAAAGCTATATGTACCTACTTGTATAAAACTAGAATGAATATTACTTACAAAACAACACCAATACGATAACAAACTAACTAAAGATACTTTTATAGAATACTGTTTTGACGTTTTGCCTTACGAAGTATTCCTTTGTTTTCTCGCTGGGCAAAGTAATCAAAAACTTTGACTGCCAGGTGTAACAAAGCTAGTACGTTAAATAATTCAATAGTTTCATCTTAAGAAAATATTTACCCTTTTTTAACACAGCGTCCGATATGCTCCTAGGTAATCCGGCAAGGCTCGGTGATAAGGACGTGCATGCAGGTCACAGAAGTTCGCTCTCTAGAAAAAGTAGTAAGAAGAAAAATAACAAAATCAAATAAAAAAGTAATGACTGTAGTGAGTATAGTCAAAATAAGTTGTCACTCCCTTGAAGACAGCGTGAACTCGCTGACTGGATATGACACTAAACCAATTATAATTAATAACTGCATAAGCGTAACGGTACGAACTAGATGAATGCTGAATTTTGAAGGCTGGCCGCAAGCCGAATTGTGCAAACTGGCCGAATGCTGAATTTTTCAAGCTGGCCGCAAGCCGAATTGTGCAAACTGGCCAAATACTGAATTTTTCAAGCTGGCCGCAAGCCGAATTGTGCAAACTGGCCGAATGCAGTATTTGGCAAGCTGGTCGCAAGCCGAATTGTGCAAACTAGCCGACTGATGAATTTTGAAGGCTGGCCGCAAGCCTAACGGTGCAAACCAGCCGAATGCTGAATTTTGAAGGCTGGCAGCAAACCTAACAATGCAAACTAGCCGAATGCTGAATTTTAAAGGCTGGCCTCAACCTAACGTTGCAAGCTGGCCGAATGCGGAATTTTGCAATATGGCCGTAAGCCGAATTGTGCAAACTGGCCGAATGCAGTATTTGGCAAGCTGGCCGCACGCCGAATTGTGCAAACTAGCCGACTGATGAATTTTGAAGGCTGGCCGCAAGCCTAACGGTGCAAACTGGCCGAATGCGGAATTTTGCAATATAGCCGTAAGCCGAATTGTGCAAACTGGCCGAATGCAGTATTTGGCAAGCTGGCCACAAGCCGAATTGTGCAAACTAGCCGACTGATGAATTTTGAAGGCTGGCCGCAAGCCTAACGGTGCAAACTGGCCGAATGCGGAATTTTGCAATATAGCCGTAAGCCGAATTGTGCAAACTGGCCGAATGCAGTATTTGGCAAGCTGGCCACAAGCCGAATTGTGCAAACTAGCCGAATGCTGAATTTTGGAGACGGGCCGCAAGCGTAACGGTGCAAACTAGCCGAAGGCTGAATTTTGAAGGCTGGCCGCAAGCCTACCAGTGCAAACTAGCCAAATGCTGAATTTTGAATGCTTGCCGCAAGCCAAATTGCGCAAACTGGCCGAATGCTGTATTTTGCAATCTGACCGAAAGCCGAATGGTGCAAACAGCTGAATGCTGAATTTTGAAGTTTAGCCGCAAGCCGAATCGTGCAAACTGGCCGAATGCTTAACTGTGTAACCTGGCCGAAAGGCGAGTGTGCGATCCACAGTATTCTATAAAATATTGCTATTATTGGTTCCGGATCACTCTATTTCGCCGCCTTTGTCAAAAATATATGAAAACAAAATTTTAAAAGCTGCGTTAGTATAACTTGCATTTTTTATTAAGCTAGGTTGTGCGTCTACCCAAACGCTACAGTTGGTGAATAAGCGATTGTATTTCGCAAAAAATAAATGTGTAAATCAAACAATAAGATAAAGAATTGACTTTTCAAATGCTAAATCGTCAACGTCAACACATTTACGTTGGATGTACATATTTACATGTAAAATCTAAATTTAAATGTTAGAACTACACAATCTTTTTTGACATGTGGCCAAGTTGCACAATTCGGCAGACGGGTTGGTTTCACAATCCGGCATTCGGAGAGTTTGCGTCATTCGGCTTTCAGCCAGGTTGCTAAATACAGCTTTCGGCCAGTTTGCACAATTCGGCTTGCGGCCAGCTTGCCAAATACTGCATTCGGCCAGTTTGCACAATTCGGCTTGCGGCCAGCTTGAAAAATTCAGCATTCGGCTAGTTTGCACCGTCAGGTTTGCGGCCGGCCTTCAAAATTCAGCATTCGGCTAGTTTGCACAATTTGGCTTGCGGCCAGCTTGAAAAAATTCAGCATTCGGCTAGTTTGCACAATTTGGCTTGCGGCCAGCTTGAAAAATTCAGCATTCGGCCAGTTTCCACCGTTAGGTTTGCGGCCAGCCTCCAAAATTCAGCATTCGGCCAGTTTGCACCGTTAGTCTTGCGGCCAGCCTTCAAAATTTAGCATTCGGCTAGTTTGCACCGTTAGGCTTGCGGCCAGCCTTCAAAATTCAGCATTCGGCTAGTGTGCACCGTTCGTCTTTCGGCCAGCTTGCACAATTCAGCGATCGGCCAGCTTGCACAATTCAGCTTTCGGCTTAGTTGCCGAATTCGGCATTCGGCCAGCTTGAACAATTCGGCATTCGTCCAGGTTTGTGGCATGGGAGAGTACGGGATAGATCACGTGACAGGAAGAGACGAAGAAAGGTACGAGGAGCAAGAAGAAATGACCACAAACAGAGCACAGAGGAGAGAATTTCTACTGGCGGGGTTCAGACGTCATAAAAAAAAGTAATAAATACTACATCTCATCTTCTTCTAAAGTCCTGACAATCAGCAAATGACACTGGATTTAAGAAATGACCTGAAATTTGGTTACTAGCTCTTGACTACTGACAACTGATGACAAGGACTAACCGTGAAAGTTGGTTGTTATTATCCGTAGCACCTCTTTGGGACTCCGTGTTGGGACTTGGTTTGGATTGTTGTGTTGATGGGCGAAAATAGTTGGTGGAGGTGGACAGGAAACTAGCCGTCCCGAGATTTTACTCGACGACCCACACACCAACAACCCGGCTCATTTGAAACGACTTGTATTGTAACTGAAGTCCACTGGGCCAGAAAATGAATTTAAAAAAACAATACTGCTGATAACTCCGCTATTAGCAGACAATGTCTACAAGTTCTGGAAGGAAGTTTTCTCTCGAATCTCCCTCGTCGACACTCCTCATTAAATAGGAATTGAGCTGAAAAGTACAAAAGGAGAGAGTCGAGATCGTCGGGACTGAAGCAGAGATTGTGATAGTAAGCCGAGTGCAGGATGAGAATGTATGAAGTGCCAAATGGGTTCGTATCCGGGAATATGGGGGATATTTCGTGTCACTATGGGGTGTCAATCGTGTCACAAGTCTGCGATGCACTCATTGTTTCTCTCCTATTTCTCTTCTATTTCTCTCACGTTGCTCACCGATTGCACTCACTGTTTGATTAACCTGACTTCAATTTTAATCCGGTTCTCGCATCGGTTCTATCACCGTGTTTCATCTGCTGAAGGGACAAAATAGGAAAAACAGTTTTTGAGAAAACTGGTAAAAGAACCGGTGAGAGAATCGGTGAGAGAACCGGTGAGAGAACCAGTGAGAGAACCGGTGAGAGAACCGGTTTCGTTTCTCTCCCACTTCTCTCCCGTTGTTCACCAAGTGCACTCACTGTTTGCTTAACCGACTTCAAATTTAATCCAGTTCT
>JAQFZC010001002.1:0-36033 GCA_034695205.1 Dicyrtoma fusca | reverse complement strand
GGCTTTGCCTTGTCACATCTGACAAGGAGGTTAGATATCGCTGGACGAGATATTACACGTTACCTCATCAAGGTATGCATTTCGTTACTAGTTTCGTAACCTGTTCACTAATACCAATATTATAATATCCCGTACTGTAGCCTGTAGGTTCCAGCTTGTATGGCTAAAGGGCAGAATAATGGTGAATTTTTAATAAAATGTACTGATGTGTTTTTGCAGTTACTATTATTGCGGGGCTACGCTTTCAACCATTCAGCAGATTTTGAGACTGTGCGAATGATGAAAGAGAAATTATGCTACATCGGCTACAATTTAGAAACAGAACAAAAACTTGCGTTAGAAACTACGGTTCTGGTGGAGACGTATACGGTAAGATGCTTAACGCAGTAGAAACTATAAAGGAACATTTGAGTTGCCGAGCAAATTAAATCGAATGGATTTTATTCTTCAATCCTGTTTTTTTTTGTATTTTCAGTTGCCCGATGGTAGAGTAATCAAAGTAGGCGGTGAGAGATTTGAAGCACCTGAAGCCCTGTTTCAGCCGCACTTAATTAATGTAGAGGGACAAGGTAAAATAAAGTGTTCCTATCATAGTCAGTTTTAACTCATTTTTTAAAAATTCAATGACAAGGTAATTATAATGTGGAAACTGTTTGTAATTCCAGGTATTGCCGAGTTAGTGTTCAGCACGATACAACAAGGAGACATTGACATTCGACCTGAGCTGTACAAGCACATTGTATTATCTGGTGGTTCCACGATGTATCCTGGTCTTCCGAGTCGGCTTGAACGAGAAATCAAGCAATTATATTTGGAACGTGTGCTTAAAGGAGAGGCTGATAAGTTATCGGTGAGCAGACAGATATCTTAACAAGCACGCATATATGATTAAATGTATATAATTCGCAGCTGTTTTGAATGCTTCGAATTTAAATCCAGTTGCAGTTGCAGCTTGTTCCTTTGTATGATGCATTCTTTTTATATATTTCTATATAACTTTGTTTACAGAAATTTAAAATAAAAATCGAAGATCCTCCACGAAGGAAGGATATGGTTTTTATCGGTGGAGCTGTTCTGGCCAGTGTCATGAAGGACAAAGATGATTTCTGGATGTCTAGGGAAGAATACCAAGAAAGGGGTATTCGAGTCCTGGATAAATTAGGTGTTCGAGCTGGATAGACATTAAATTTTTTTCATTAAGTGCATCATAATACATAATGCAATAAAAATATAATTTTAAAGTTCTTCTTTTTCATTCCAATTTCCATTTTCAAACTGAAATCTGTACGCTTTATATTATAGTATCATTTACGAAGCTTAATGTTACAATTACAACCCACAGTCTTTTCTTATTCATACACAGACAGATTTTTCCCCTCTAATGAACCCTAAAAACTCAGAAAATAAGATTCTAACCCACAAATGTATTCTAGTAACGAAATAATTATTACCTACAGATTATCTACTTATCAGTCAATCCTTTCTTTATGTTTCCTTTGTGTTAAGAATATATTGTTTTTCAAAAACTATTAAAATGTTGCCTTTGTAATTTGTTATTTTTGTGCACTCGTCATTCAAAAAATATTAAATAGGTATGGAGTAAGTTATCGTGTAGTTTAATTTATTATTATACTAAGTATACCGAAGTCAAACCGGGTCCTTTATATTTATTTCATTTCCAATCCTAGTTCAATTCGTCTCCGTATTTTGTGTCGAATTTTCGATTAATAAGATATTAGGACTTACACACTTGTTACAAATTACAATTATTATTATAGCAGAATGTAATCAGTTGATATCGTGTTACCTATCAGAAGCTTATTATGTATGTAGAATATAAATTTACTTCGTATGAGTCTAACCAAAGTAAACTAAATACTGTATCGTAAATGTAAATACCTTTTATGATTATCCTTACGCCGTAGTGATTAATTATATATACTTATATATTCAAACTACTTAGAATTATTAGGGTCTACTAGGATGATCAGAATCAAATAAATATGTAATGTATTTTATTGAGTATTATTTGTCATTTGTACTTTTTAAATTATAAATTATCGACTCTTGATTGATGATTATAATATTATCATTTCATTACTATTATTACATGTTATAATGTGGTATTCGTAAGAAACGTACTGCGATTATGAGGACGACTTTATGAGTGCAATTTCGCAATAATGCAATGTCAGATTTTAGTGTACATGGGAATTTGAGATTGTGTGTCTGTAGGTGTAACCAGAATCATCTTTGTCACACGTTTGTTTAAATTAACCACGCTGAATTCCAGTGAAAAGCCAAAATTTTGAGAAATTTAATAAAAAAAGTAAATTGGACTTCAAAAGTGAATATTTTGTAGTTTTGAATCGTCAAAATTTTATTTTTTTTATATTCATTTTGTTCATTGCATTCCTAATGTTATCTTAATTACTTAAGTCACATGCATGCACTTACTTACATACAAATATCATAAGGGTTCTGTTGCAGTTTTACACTTTATGTCCTGAAAATCGAAGAAATAATATATTTAAGTATACGTGGTGTAGACTTGAACAAGCTACATATACTCTTCATTTAATTTTGAAGCTGTATTTTTAAAATCGAGCTGTTTTATAATTCGAGCAATTTAAAAATTTTATATTGTAACACATTCTCAAGGGTAAGGGCTTACGTATGTATAAAACAAAAATAACAAAACGGCATTTAAAATTTAAAACCTACATGATTTGATCTCACTCATGAATGGTCGTACGTCTACTCTCATAATGTAAATGTAATCCAAAGTTTTAACAAAAAACAAAACTAGTGATCAAAAATCAGGAGTCTTATAACTTCAACTGATATAGTGACCACACTACATAATCAAAATTTGCAATAATATTAGGTATCTATATACATATATGTATTTATGTACGTGATTGGTATTGACTCGACGCTTGGAGAGCATAACATAAGTTGTAACAACATGATTACGGATAACAGAACATGACATGATCCTTGTGAATTAAAATGAAATGATCTTGATCTCCTTTTTTTCATTCATGGTACTAAAGTATTGGGAAAGCTTATTTAAAGAGAATATTTTAACGACAAATCAATTATGACAAATTCAATTGTTCAATTAATTGCTCTAAATCATCAATTTCATCAAGAACATCATCTTTCCTTTGAATTTTTTCCACCTGTTCCTTCTCGGGATTGCTAAGCTCACCAGACTCAATCTTCTTCTCCAAATTTTCAATATCTTTTAATCGTTTACGGAGATTTCGAAGTCGCTTCACAGGGTCAGTGGCTGTTGCGGCTCCTGGAGCTTCTTGATTTTGACTTTGACTTCCAGATGATTTTTTAGTGTCGTTGGCAGAAGAAACATTATTGGAAGGCTCGTTGGATTTACTTTTGCTCTTGGATTTTTTCTTGGAAGATTTTGAAACTATTTTTTCCGAGTCAGGCGTTTCCACAAAGTTTAATCCGGGGATCGGTGTTGCTACGGGTGCAGGCGTGTAGAGACCGACGTCAAAATAAATGGATGAACCACCTCCAGACCCAGAAGAAGTACGTTGACCTTGACCACGACTTGAACTATTTGTTTTGTAGCTAGCAACATCCTCTTCGGTCATTCCGACCGGGACCTGAGATCGGTATTGAGCATGCTGTTTCCCTTTACTCACATAAACTGGCTGCTCCTCTTGAGGCACGTAACCATCTCGGACACGAATGGGCCTTCTCCAGGAACCATCTGGACGTTGGCTCGATGGAATGAAAGTCCCTCCTGTGTCATCTTTTATATAATTTACGGAAGTCATATTTTTTTTTCGGTTTTTGACAGTTGGTTTCTCTGAGGTTGAACTTTGAACTTTCGATGATGAGGCACACGCTCCTCCTATTTACATTGTGACCAAGACAAATTAGATTTTTACGAAACAAATATTTGCTATTCATATCAACATTTGTACCGTTTAATACGGTCTCGATAAGCTTCAATTTTTAACGTAAAAGTGAGTATCAAGTTTTCAAATTATCAACTTACTTGGCTAGCTGCAACGAATCACAGATTTACTTCTTTTTACTCGTTGTATTCATAAACGACCAACGAAAAATCGATTTTCGAGAGATTTTTATTGAGTATATCGGGGTATACAGGTATACAGAGAAGTATTTAGAACTATCAAAACAGAATCTCAGAAATTCAGCCACTAAAATTAAATTCTACTTTATACAGCACACATTTCAGGCTACGTAAATTAAGTCTCCTTTCGCAAAACTGATAAGGAATTAATAACGAAATATTTCAAAGTCTGCTGCACCGACTTTAATTTTTTGCCGACAGGGCAATTGTTTAAACAGCCGTGCTAACGCTAACTGCTATTCAAGACACAATTAAGATTAGGCAGTAAAGGTCTAGACAGCAAGGAGCTTCTTCAGTCGGTTAGTACTGTTAGTAGTGCCTGCAATTTTTTACTTTCCGATTAAAAATATTTGTCCCTTCTCAATCAAAAAAAAAGTAATGTTATTTTAAGATTTTTTAAGATTAGAAATTGAAAAAAATAAACGATCTATCATTCACAATCACAACACAGTCAATTACAAAAAGACAGATGAGAAGGTACTAGCGTGAAACAAGTAGTGGCAGTGGCAGTGTGGCAGTGACTGAATTGAGACTGACTAAGTGTAAATTAAAAACATATTAATTAATAATTTTTAATAATTCGTTTTGTGATCTTAAATGTGCTATACGTACACTGAATAAAAAGCTGTTACTGAATTAAATTAATGATTTGTTGGCATTTAAGGTTTTTTTTATGTCTCAATGTGCTCGCTGTTTTGAAATTGCCGTAATTTTCGTCCCTATTCTGCAGCAAATGAGAAAGAGCGTGTATAGAAAGTCAAAGTTATTTATAATTATTTAAAAGTAAAAAGTAAGATACTCTGTACAGACACAGACTGTATTAAAAGAGTACAATTCAGCACGAGAAGAAGTGGAGTGGAAGTATCTAAAAAAAAATAGTTAAGTTAGTAATATAGAAATAGAATCATTAGAGATTTAATTTTGGGAGAACTTGAGGCTTCTTCCTCCAGATTCAATCTGCGATTCTAAAATCCAAAGAGATGTGCTTTTTTTTGCCTTTCTCGCACCAGAAACGACTGGGAATGGGAGAAAGTTACTTCATACATACTTGATCTCGAAAAGTAGCAGCAGTAGCACCATTTCAGTATTTAATAGAACTCTGGGCATTTTTGCCACAAATCTTGCCTACACTTCACAGAAGAAGATACTAATAGCAAGCTTTTATCCACACACACACACACACACACACAGACACACACACACAGGCCACGACAGACAATGAATGCACGGCACATCTTTAGGAACCTCGCACACTTTACACACAACTTTCTTACCAGTTAGAGATGAGGCCAAGTGAAGAAACGGACACTAAATAATATTTTACGTCATCAAACGTCATTGCCAAAATCGTCAACAAAAATTATCTTAGTATTTACTAATAATAATAATTAGAAACGATTGAAAATTAAAGAGCCTAGTTCAGCCTAGCATAATAATTATAGCAAAAACAAAACAAAACAAAAAGCAGAGAGAAAAGCATTTATATACCTGTACGTAAGTAATCATACGTTCACTTTTAGTTCAGAAATGCAAAACTTGCAAAACATTCAAAATATTTCAGGAAAACAGTCAAATTAGAGTCACAACAGCTGTAAGTATTAGTATTTACTTACAGCGAATAGGTTAACCTATTCGCAACTGGGAAACCATTGGAAGAATACTTTACAAAAATGATTTTCTAGAAATTAACTTTTTCAAAACATCGAAAACTAGAAATAATAACATTTTCAAAAGCCCTCAAAACCAGTAACTAAGACTTTCAAAAAGGTCAAAACGATAAATTAGCTTTTTCAAACCGATGCAAAGCAAGAAATTAACACGTTCATGAGGGTTAAAACAAGAAATAAACACTTTCGGAAAGTTGTAAAACTATTTATAGAACCGTTTCAAAAAGGTTTTAAACAGTATGATATCAATGATAATTATATGACTCGGGGTATAGATTGCACTGGCAGTATGCAAGCAACATTTTACTTTCGAATTCGAACCCAGCAAAGTATGATTAATGATTATGACTATTATGACGTTATAGTTTTCCCGTCAACCCAATGCTATGGTTTTTGACTAATTCTGCTTGTTTATTTTACAACCATAATTGCTATCTAAACCCAAACTAGTTGATCATTTAGGTTGTCATTACGTTTTTTTTTGCCTTTTAAAGGCTGATATAATTACATGATGCCTTTACATTTAGAATTTACTTTACGTTCGCGTTCATGAAAAAAGCTTATTTCCGTTTCCGCTCTCCTAAACGATGGTATAATAAATCAGTATAATACGTGCTACACAACCACATTTAGTCAAAGTTTAGTAACTACTTAAAAAAGTAACAATATTTACTCATAAAAACAGCTATAGATAAGTACATACAAACAACTAACAACTAAAGTGTAATTAAAAACTTCTTGAACACATGTTTCGGTAAAGTAAGAATGGAAAGTGCCCCTGTTACCTGTCGTGTCTGCCAGTGCCAGTAGCGCGGCTAAAGTGTGTGCGAAAGCCGCACTGACTCAACTCCGGTCCCTTGACGTCGAGTTTCTTCGTAATTCAATGGCGCTTAGCTTCTAAATTTTCTCCTTTGAAAGTCCAGCAGAGGCTCCATTCATCTTTTTATTCAGTCTACCTTTCCATTTCCAGGCTCCAACTTCCAGGTGGCCTCTTGTAATTATTGTGAATTTTATTGTGGAATAAAATTAATTAAATCTAAATTAGTGTTTAGTGTTTTTGTGTGAGTGTGTGTGTGTGTGCTACGCCTGAAGGACCCCCGTTGGACTGATTGAGGGATATTTTGCGAGTATTTCACACTTTCTTTAAGTAAATGCATTGCAAATTGTAAATTATTCTAGGTTTACTTAAAGCGTGTTGTTTTTTTTTGTAAGTCATTTTGTTTTGTGTACTTTTGACTTTACTGCTACTACAAGAGAACTCACTGGTGAGTCGTTCGTGGTCGTGATGGTCGTGTAGTATTAAGCTTGTTCAGCTGATCCTGTTTGCTGATAGCGTTGCTACAAACCAATTCTAATTTAAACAGCTCACAGTTAATTGTGTCGTGTCAATTTAGGTTAAAGCCTTTACTGGTGACTGGGTATTCAGTTACCCTCCAAGTGAATTTAACAAATCGATTTTATAAATCGGCACAATGTCGAATCGTCAAGGGAAGCGGAAGGTTCTTTTGGATAGTGACAGTGACTCGAATGGATCGGGTTCCGGCTCCGGAAGTGATCTTGAAAAGGTGAGAGTGAACGTTATATTAACTAATACGTGTTCATATTTTTGGATTACTGATTACTGGATACAATAATGGTAATGGTATAAATGTGAAATTCAAATTAATTTGAGCAAAGTAGATTTATTAAATTAACTTTTATCAGTTAAGGGCCATTATTGTCAATTGTGACTAATACACGATTGACGATTGACAATTTACAATGCAAAATGAATGCATGTAATGTTGAATGTTCGTTATGTATTTCTTATGAAGCAAACTGCGATGTTCTTTGAATCGGTTAGACGCAGATCAACATTCCAAGGGCCATGCCAAGTTTTGAGTGTAGTTGGAAGTATTTGACGTTTTGAGTGTAAATGTAGGTCATGGGAATAAATATTTTGTTGAAATGCGTTTTGATTGTGATCTTATGTCTTTTTGTTTTGCTAATTGTAAGCCGGTTAGAATTGGAATTTGTTTGGGTAATTATGTTCCTTCGACTGTGTACTTGATGTTATGTGAATGTTGATTGTGTTTGCATTTTTACCTTAATATGCTTTATCTATTTTAGTTTACTCTGTTTAGTTCCTGTTTGGCATGGAGAGACTGAAGATTAAATTCAAATACTAGTAAAGATCGAGTTTAACCCTGATATGTCAATTTTACTTGCGAAGAGCACATAGTGATTATATGTACATTAGAGTTTAGTATGTTGTAGGTACAATAACATTCGTGAGTAGGTAATTATCTAATTACGTTTTAAAACACAAGGTTTAAAGCCGACGTTTCTTTCTAATGACTAACGAGTTCAATACTTTGGTTTATTTTGAATGGTATTATCTTGTTCCAGCTAGCTTATAGCTATTCGGTGCAGAGCGGTGTAATGTTTTGCTGCCGCAGTAATTTTTAATATTAAAAATTGTCGGATGATGTCTTCGAAATATGACCGTAGCAGTGGTAGCAGTTTTTGTAAAGAAGATTTAAAATGTCATTTTCAATTTTGTTTCAATAGGAAATGCTGTCTCTCGCCAAGAAAAAGCAAAGCCAGGTACCTGCAGCGAAGAAAACTAAACAAGGCTCGTACACGGATTCCTCCGACTCTGACTCTGACTGGGAAGCTTCAGCGAATGCAAAGAAACCACCTATCAAAAAAGCAGCATCACCACTGAAAAAACCAACCAGACAGTCCGTGAGCTCATCCCAGTCCTCTGAATCTGAGCCAGAGGATGAAGCAGCCTCTTCCATTGTCGCTCCAGAGCCACCCTCAAAGCCTAAAGACCCTGAAGATTTGGAAGAAGGGGAAGTGTCTTCATCGGATGGATCCGACGCTTCTTCCGAAGAATTCAATGATGGCTACGATGATCAACTCATGGGGGATGAAGAAGATCAAAAACGGATGTCGCAGATGACGGAGCGAGAGAGAGAACAAGAGATTTTTACTCGTATGGAACAGCGAGAAAAATTACGAACAAGATTTGAAATTGAAAAGAAATTACGCCAGGCTAAGAAAAAAGAACTGAAACGGTAAGATTAGCATACCGTTTATTTTTTAACTAAATCATTCGATTGTTGCATTAGAAATGTCAATGGTTGTCTTACATTTAAAATTTAATGTGACTATGAATTTACGTAACAAAATTTCTCTAGGCAACGAAAAGCTGGAATAATTCAACCACCGTCAGCATCCGTACTTTCAAGCAATAGCAATGCAGACACTGAATTTAAAATGGACGCTAAAGAGCGAAGTAAAGAAAGAAAAAAGACTGTGGAGGGTAAAGTAGATAAAAAGACTCAAGCTATGGATGAACTTCGAGCTCGACGAGAAGATCGGAAAGCGAGGTTAGAAGAGAAAGAGAAGCAACGCGTTGAAGACGAAAAAAAGGAGAAAAGAAAAGAAGAAAATGGTGCTGATGACGATCTGGAACTGAGTAATATGAAAGACGATGCCTCGTCCACTACCACAGGCGTGGAAAAATCTAAAAAGAAGTTAAAAGCTAGCGATATTTATTCGGATGACTCTGATGGTTCTGACTGGGATGATGACAATAAATCCGCTCCAGTGAAGAAAAAAGTTGAGAAAAGGGAACGAGAGAGAGACAGAGACAGTGATAGCGAATCTAAAAGCGATTCTGAATCGGAAGAGGAGAGGTAATTTGTCTTTTTGTTCTTAGAAGGCATCTGATTTTGACTTTTTGCCTTCTGTTTAAGTTGAGTATAATGTCACGTTGTTAATTAAAATTTGCAGGCATAAAAGACCTCAGTATGTGGATAAAGTGGAAGACTTAAATAAAATCCGTGCATCCAGAATGAAATTAGAAAAGTAAGCGTTGCAAGTTTGTTGCGAAAAAAACTGAATGCATCCACTCAATTTCGGCTATTGTTAAAAAATTAGTATGACTTACTAATGCATCTATTTTCTAACCATGTATTCTTTTCAGATGGGTCCATCTTCCATTTTTTAGTAAAACTATTAAAGGTATGTTTGTTCGTGTTGGAATTGGTGTGGCTCAAAAAAACCCCGAAAGGTCAATCTATAGGGTAAGTCTGAAGTTTTCATTCTTCAGCTTGTTACACATTTACACAATGATCTAGTTTAAAGTTAAATGAACTTAGCTGAAGAATTTTGTTTTAAAAATGACTCGATTGCTCCCAATTTTAATATTTTTAAATCAATCTTGCAGATAGCTGAAATTGTAGACACGGTAGAAACAGCAAAAGTATACCAGCTGGGTATAACAAGAACCAATAAAGGTATCCGCATCCGCCATGGAATGGATGAAAGGGTTTTCCGCCTAGAATTTGTTAGTAATTCGGACTTTACAAAAGACGAATTTGAGCGATGGCAAGAAACATGTAAAAATCGTAGCGTTGTACTTCCAACTATGGACGAAATTCAGAAGAAAGTCAAGGAAATACAAGAAGCAAATAATTACCACTTTAAAGAGGAGGATATAGAGCATGTAAGTATTGGAATTCCATAAAGTCCAACACATTTTCTGTTTTAGAAGTATTTTTCAAATTATTAAATAAAACTTATGTATTGTATACTTTCAGATCATAGAAGAAAAACGAAAATTTAAAAATGCCCCTGTAAATTATGCTGTGAAAAAGACAGAATTAATGAAACGACGCGATATGGCCTTATTGCAGTAAGATAATAAACATCAAAATACCTTCTATTTACTTTTGTTATGGTCTAAAAATCGTCCAAAGCTTTCTTTCAGAAATTATTTAGGTAGTAATGATCGCCGAGAGAGACTACTAATTCCTAACCTTTCTAATAAAAATAAACGAAACAAATAGAACTCTTAGTAAACATTAACAATACGCATTTATCTATTTGAAATTTAAAAGTGATGATCACATTATAAAGTAATTTTATTTGGCGTTATTTTCTTAGTGGGGACGATAAGCGAGCTGAAGAGCTCCTCGTTGAAATCGCTGAGGTGGACGAGAGAGCGAAGGAGTTGGATAAGCTTCGCACTTCTAGTATATCCAGTATAAGTTATATTAACGAACGAAACAGAAAGAAAAACGTGGAGGAGGCAGAGAAGGCTATTATGGTAAATACAGATCTGCGTTATTAGTGTAGGTACTTTGTTCAAAAGTTAAATGTTCAGACGTACCTATACAACTTGTTTTGATTTATTCTTCCTCGTAGGAAGAATTTAAAGCTAACAAGGGTCTAAAAGTTGAAGATCCCTTCACAAGACGTAACACAAAACCCAGTCGTCCATCTGTTCACAAGAACAACGCTGCTAGCTTTCTTGAAGTTCTCAAAAATAATCCTTCTGCTGATTTTAGTATAGCGAATGACGATGATCTAGCCATTGATGCTGCTGCCGATCCTTCAATACTTGTAAGCACTTCTTCTCTTCTCGTTACTCATTACTGTGGAAGCTTTCATAAACTTGAAGTGACACTGCTGGATAATTTTAGCACGTCATTTCTTAGATATGGGTTAAGCAGTGAAACCGAAGTCTAGCAAATTTTTCCGCACTAATATATCTTCTGTTTGTGGAATATAGATGAATATTACATTAGACGATGACGATTCTCCAAATGGTACTGCTAAACTAACTTTGGACACAACCGATTCTCAATTGTCTAAACAGATTTTGAGCACAGGGGATTTATTCTCCGCTCATGATTTCGATATCAAGCTGGACTTGGATGCCAAACTACCCTGTATGTTTATTTTCCGTTAAAAAACTACATAATATGATATTTGTAGGTTGCATTATTTAGTTGAAATGGTTACAAAATGAGTTTTGAATAACGCCCTAAAATATGTTTGCAGTAAATCTACCTATTATGGCTCGCCCCACTGTTACGCCTATTAAAGAACCTGCACCAAGACGATCGTTAAACTTAGAAGATTATAAAAGGAAACGAGGGCTAATTTAAAAAAAGAAATCCATCACTAAATTGTGTTACAGGTTTTACTTAATAAAATAAAATCCTGTTTTTATTCAATTAATTATTGTATTAAAAGCATCTATTTATGAAATTTTTAAAGCTTAGTTTTATAATTCCAAAACATTTTTAAGATCTAGATACTTAGTAGGTATTAAAATTAACTTATTATTAGCTTAGATTTCCTCCATTTGTGCATTCAGACTAAGTAGTATCCAATTATTATTATAAAGTTGGTCTGGGAGTCAAAAAAATAATGTAATAATTATTATAAAGTGTCATCTTAGAATAAAAGGATAATGATAATACTTTCTTACTTGCATATAAGTAAGAATACATACTTACGATATGGGAAATACGAATTGCGAATGTGTAGTTCATTTTTTATTGCCTTGATATAGTTTCTGCTTCTATGTGTTATAATAATCAATGTCAAAAATGTGTACGTAGCTTATATTTTAATTCACTTACTAATGCAAGGGAATATAAATGTGGAATTACGATTACGAATCATCACAAATCACCAGTAACCATACTTACACTTGCCAATGAGGTAGGAAGGTATATGTAGGTAGGTATGTAAGTAAGTATGTAGGTAGGCACTACAGAGGGAAATCGAAAGTCTGTCTTTAACTGCATTCAGTTTCAATTACGTATTACAAAAGTTACATAATTTTAATGATAGCCCAACTGAGTTTGTAATCATCATGAATTTATCATTATAAGTTGTGCTATACAGCGTGTTACTAGCATTAGCTTAGCATTTATAAGTAATATTATAATCTGAAAAGAAACTTTAACTAGGTATTATAACCTTCCCTTACTATCTCTTGATTTTCTATTTCTACTCCTAGTTACTTTGTATAATCCTGTATAATTCTAATCTATAATGAATTTATTCATGTGAATAAGTGAAAATACTGAAATGTATGGTAGGTAGGTAGGTACATACTAATCTAACTATAGGTAATAAAATGTAGAATTTATAATTATCTGTACATATCTTTCTATGGATTTCAAGTTTCAAGTGCTAGTAAGTAATACTGTAATATCATTATTATAATTTTAATATTGTAATCTCCCACACAGTGCGCCCAACATTTTTTACGGTACTTTTCAACCTGAGTATAACTTTTAAGCAGTTTTATTATTTTATAATAAATAATAATGGATTAGTTTCACGAGTCCGTATACGCACGAGTAGTATCCCAGTATACAGTCAGTCAAGATACCTACCTACCTGTGCTTGTATGTTTATATGCCTGTGTGCATGTGTTGATCTTGGTTGTGGCTGTGGTAAGCCCATAAAATCAATTTATGGCATAAAAATACATAACGCTACATTATTGTAATTCATAGGGGTAGGTAAGCAGTAAAAGCGCATTAAAGGAAAAGGCAAAAAGGACCAAGAGGCAAGACGGCAATAGAGGAACACACATCAGATCATCAGCAGCAGAGCGAGAACGAGAAGCAAGTAAACAACTCTTTACGTTATTAAGTTAAATAGGGCCAGATAATTTATATATTTTCCTTCCTTCCATTTAAGGAATAATACATGTATAACTTGTTAACCTAAAGTATAAAGTGATGTAAAGGTAAATATACCTATATATACTTATACATAAATATATATGGCACAGCATGCAAGATGAAACTATAGGAATTTAAATTCTGTTTCTCTGTGTGTAATTGTGTATTGTCCAACTTTTGCTTTTTTTCCCCTGACACAGGACACCAATACCAAACCAAAACCAACTATTATTTAAGTGTATAATTATTTACGTATAAAATAAAAAACAACTTAAATTAAAATACAATTACCCAATACAAAATACAATACATATTCGGCTATCTACCAAAAAAAAACCCCAAAAAAACCATACCAATTACTTACACATAAATTGTTTTGTCTTTCGTTGTTCGTCTTCATGCTATATTTGTATATGTATTTGTATTCACCCAACACTAATATGCTCATAGATAGTTATTGATGACATTATAGCCATGTATATATACAGTCTTATTATGTATTTAGACTTTAAAAAAAATACAATACAAATTCTGTGAACTTCATTTATATTGGCAATAAAAATGGAAGAAAAAAGAAAAGGAAAAAAATATTACAAGAAAGATGATGATGTTCAATGTAGTTCGCTGTGGGAGGTTCGTGCCCTTTTTGATCTTGTTTTGCGTGTGTACAGTAATAATAATAATAATGCATTGTGTTTGTGTAGATCTGTTAGATCCTGTCGGTCACATACATATTGTTTGGGCAACATTGGTCTGTCTTTTTACATTTTATACGTACAAATATACATGCATACCAATCATAATCATAATAATTGTTGAACACTGCAGTCTCAGTCCTTTAATATCACGGATATGTACTTTACGCACATCATCGCATCGTAATCGTAGGCATGCAATTTAATTTCATTCTTCCTCCATAATCCATACATCATCCAATTTTGTCCAAACTAATCTGTCTGCCTACAACATTAAACAATTACCAGGAGGTTGAGAGAGAGAGAGAGATGAACATGAACTACGAATGACGAACAACAAAACCATCTTTCGTCATCTCTTTACTTTTTGACTCTGACTAGTCAGTGTAACCAATTCAGTACAATACCTAGCATATAATTCTTTATGTATACACTTCGTAATGAAATCAAATCAAAATCAAAGAATGATTCGATTTTTTTCTCCCACATCCACACAGTCAGTCCCAACACACACAAGTCACATATAAGACATTAACAACAACAAAAAAATAAATGAAATTAGCATAGGGTAGGGCAGGGTAGGGCGCTTCCTACGACACGGACAGAAGCCCAGCTAGTAGCTATATATCTATAGATATGGTCATATACCTACCTACATTCATTCTTTCAAAAAATGTACAGAAATAGCATCTTTTTTTGGAATGCTTAGTATGTCCTATAATATACTTTTGTACTGTTTTGTAAAGCGATGCTCAAAATTGAACAAAATTCCCAATACTCTCATGGTTTTCCTTCTCAAAAACAGGAAATAAAGCAAGCATAACGGAGAAACCACCCCAATCAAATAAAAATACGTGTTTGTGGTAAAATAAATAGTGATAACTAACATCCTTTCAAGGCAACTAACGTCATATGATGACATCCACATAATTACAGCATAACACACTATACATATCTTGTAGTGAATCATAATAATTTGATTATTTTGATTGTGATTGGAATTGTATAATAAAAACAGGGAATACATACGCACAGCAATGACAGCATCGGCAACCACATCTAAACAAGTTGAAACGTTCTGTGTAAAAGGTACTATGTACTTAGATAAGAGGATGAGACCGACGAGAGCACAAATCAAATTCCAAATATCAATTACCTACCCAATAAAATAAAAATAATCCATCAGTCAATCCAAAAACTTCCAAATCCAAACAAAACTATAGTATAGCCATGTATAAATTACCTAAGTACTTTAGTTCTGTTAATACATTTCATATTCATCTCGCATTATTCACCGAAAGACGCATAATTCTAACTAGTCAGTCGACTGAGTCGATAGAAATTAAATACAAACTACAGGCCTATACACGCTACGCTTACAGAGAATTGCTACAATGCTACAATGTATGTATTTGCGTAAATACGTCACTCACTAAAGTTAGTCAGTACAGTCAGAAGCTCAACTCTGCAGATTGCAGATCATCGTCGAGAGTGATGACTGTGAATGGGAGGAAGGAGTGCAAGGAAGAAAGATATGAGGCGATTTTTGAGACACAATTCACCTCCGGGCACGCTCTTCCCGACTATTACATTATGCATTGTACACGACGTGCCCTGAGCTGGTGCACTGTTTCAATTTGAGAATCCGCTCTATCTCCAAGTCCCAAGCAGGAGAACGACGAATATTGACCTTTTCAAAACGATAATATCTACATCTAGTTTTACGTCTTTTTGAAATGGGTTATTTCTAGTTTTACAACTTTTTGAAATCGGTTGTTTCTAGTTTTACAACTTTTTGAAATCGGTTATTTCTAGTTTTACAACTTTTTGAAATTGGTCATTTCTAGTTTCAATTTTTTTAATAATGCTAATCACTAGTTTCGACCTTTTTAAAAACGATAATTAACGACCAGTTTCGACCTTTTTAAAAAATCTAATTGCTGGATTTTTACCTTTTTGAAAATGTGAATTACTAGTTTCGACGTTTTTGAAAACTATAATTAATACTACATATTTTTTTACAAGAAAACACTTAAATCCACCGGAAATTTATTATTTTCGTACTGATGAGTCCCGAAGGACGAAACAAGCGCTTGTCTATGGTTAATAGATAGGTGTTTTACAATTACTATTTTTGACCTTTTTGGAGATGTTAATTACTAGTTTTGATCGTTTTGAAAAGGTTATTTTGTAGAATAAACACTTTTTCACAGCATTCTTTCAATGACTGATGGTTTCTCAGTTCCAAATAGGTTAAACTAACAACAATATGAAATTCGGTAGGTATTATGGCAGTCGTGAGATTCGAAAGGGGCTATGCACTTATGACGTCAAGCTAAAATTACTAAATTTTTCCCCGTCTCCCTCCCTATATCATACAACTCCTTAAGTTTAAGTATATGCTTACCATAAGGGATATGGCGTTATACTCGGTCAAACAATCCCATCCCTGAAACCCTATAATATCACAATAATCACATATGCACAATTCCAAACTACTATTATACGTGCATGGTGCTGTTAATTTTATATTCGTCGTTCCACTGGTTAGAATTGACAAGGGAAAGGGACTTGGAGAGAGGCCGGATTCTAAACCTGAAACCTGAAACATTCAATGTACCAGCTCAGGGCACGGCGTGTACAATGCATAGTGCAAGGGTCAAGAGTCGGCGTGCAAGACGGTGAGATGTGGCGTGGAAATAGCCTCATAAAAAAATACATGCAATGTAATTCTATAACTCTCCAACTCTCGAAAAGTCATCTTTCCAAGTTGATAGGATTTTATATTGTATTCTCAGTATTCAGTTATTCGGCAGTACTTTCCAAGACTAGAGAGACTCACTCTGAGTTTGAGTTGCAGCATATAAGTTTGTGAGCTTTTGCATATTTGCTTTTTTGAGTTGGACTCTTGGTTCGGTTGTGAGAGATAGAGTTCTCTCTGAGTCAGTCAAGTCAACGTAACCTGTCAGTGTCTGCTGACTCTGCTAGTGTGAGTGTGTGTAGATATGCCAAAGCATAAGGGAAGAGCCAAAGCAAATGCAAAAGGTCTCAGTTTGTAAAGTGGAGACGACGATGACCAAATATGGTAGCAACATCGAGTTTTTTCGACTCACACACACTACGGTAGTGGTTCGTTCACAAGTAGCGTACCGTCAAGGATGGAGGGAAGCCCAGGGCTAGTAGAGCATATTATGTGTATCAAAGCATTGTACAACGTTAGAAACAGGGAGCTTATACACCCTATTCAGTAATTAGAGATTAATTAGAAAAGGCACTCATACAAACAATCAAATGGTTTTTACATATCTTAGAAAAAGTAAAAACTATCATTTAAACTTTTTAGAAAAAGAATAAATGCTATTTACAAATTTCAGAAAAGGTAAATACTGTAATTTTCCCATTTCAAAAAGTCAAAAAAGCTTCTAAATACACATTTCAGAAAGTATAAAAACGGTTATTTACACATTTTGTCAAGTGTAAAACTGTTATTTACACATTTTAGAAGAACAAAAACTGATGTTTAAACAATTTAGAAAGTACAAAAACCGCTATTTACACATTTTAGAAAGTGCGAAAACGCTTATTTATATATTTTAGAAAGCACAAAACATTTTATTCGCACATTTTACAAAGTAAAAAAACGGTTATTTACTTTTTAGAAAGTGTAAAAACTGTCATAACTTACTCATTTTAGATAGTACAAAAACCGTTATTTACACTTTTAGAAAGTGTAAAAACTGTTATTTACACATTTTAGAAAGTGTAAAAACTATTATTTGCCCGTTTTCTAAAATGCGAGAACGGTTATTTACACTTCTTAGAAAGTTCGAAAACGCTTATTTACACATTATAGAAGATACAAAAACGTCTATTTAGACATTTTGCAAAATGCAGAAACGGTTATTTACCCCTTTCAAAAAAGTACAAAGCATGACATTTGCCACTTTAAAAAAGTGTAAACAATGATCTTTGTAAACAAAATGTAAAACATGATATTTATATATTTCAAAACAAGTGCAGAACATGATATTTGTACCTTTCAAAAAAAGCACAAAACATGGTGTATTTACATTTTAAAAAACGCAAAACATAATATTTTCCCCTTTCAAAAAAGTACAAAGCATTATATTTGCACCTTTCAAAAGAAGTGCAAAACATAATATGTTTATAATTTTAAAAAATTGCAAAACATAATATCTACCTATTTGCACCTTTCAAAAAAAGCGCAAAACATGATAATTATGTTTACATTTTTAAAAAGTGCAAAGCATTATATTTGCACCTTTAAAAAGAAGTGCAAAACATAATATGTTTATAATTTTAAAAAAGTGCAAAACATAATATGTTTATAATTTTAAAAAAGTGCAAAACATATTTTTACATTTTAAAAAAGTAACATGATATTTTTACATTTTAAAAAGGGTAAAGCATAATCATTGTGCATTTTGAAAAACTCCAAAACATGACATGCTTACATTTTTAAAAAGTGCAAAACATAATATTTGCTCCTTTCAAAAAAAGTGCAAAACATGTTTACATTTTTAAAAGGGGCAAAACATGACATTTTTACATTTTTAAAAGTGGAAAAAATGATGTTTATATTTTTAAAAAGTGGAAAAAATGATATTTGTACATTTTAAAAAAGGGCAAAACATAATATCTACCTATTTGTACCTTTCAAAAAAACCGCAAAACATGATAATTATGTTTACATTTTTAAAAAGTGCAAAACATAATAATTGCACCTTTAAAAAAAAGTGCAAAACATGATATTTTACATTTTAAAAAAGGTCAAAGCATGATAGTTGCCCCTTTCAACGAAAGTGTAAAACACGATATTTGCTTTACCGAGATGAGTTCCTAAAACTGACAGAGACGTCTCTCCTGCCGGCTCTGGTGACGTAAGATGTGGTGAGGGCCGGTGGCCGGTTAGTCATTCTATCATTTGGTGGATGATCTCAGGGTCTGTCCTTAAATGACGTTTGCACTCTTGAGAAATCCGCTACCCGCTCCCCCAGAAGTGTGCATTGGTGAGCATTAGCGTAAATGAAAGTTCCGACCCCCTACCCTCCGTCGGTGGGAGACGTCACTTGTGGCCAGCCCCTCATGGTAGTGCAGTTATCATTGGAGTGGAGGTCCGCCCCCCGTGTGACGTGCAGGGCTGGCTGGGTGCATTGGAGAAGGCCGGCGAGTTTCGCCTGTGTGGCGGCGCTTATCTTCCTCGAGCCAGTCAGGCGGTCGGTCTCAAAGTGGGCTTTTGGTGTGGCAGACGAGTCTTTGGTGGAAGGGAGAAGGGCGAAGCGGATCCCATTGCGATCTCATCTCTGCATACGACAGGATAGACGCCGGTGACTCAAGTCCAAGTCCTCTCCAATAAGTCGGGAGCCCAAAAAATTCTTTTGTCATTTCATTTCTTCTGTCCATTTTATCCGGAATTCTCTCCCAACATGGTAAGTACATCCATTTACTCATTTCATATTTATTTTTTCACTTTTTTAATGTGTCACAAAGTCACAATCCGTCCCGCTAAAATCGACAGAAGCAGTTTCTATTTTTCTAACATTAAAAACTTGTGTGAAGTAGAAAGGAACAGAACAGAACAGATCAATGGGATGACAAATATTTATTTTCTTCTTGCTCTCGTCTTCCTGTGTATGTATTTGGAATGGGAACAGTGTATTAACTTGCCTAGTGAATTTGTGGGTTGCAGTGTGGCTCTTTGACTTAGGGCTGCCAAGTTTAAAAGGTTTGATTCGGGATTTCTGAGCACTGAAGATGTCCCAGTTCAGAGTTTCATAACTTTAATTCCGGGACGTTTTTTCCTAAGCCTGTGAGAGAAATGCTTATTATAGGGCTGCCAAGTTCAAAAGTTTAAAAAAAGTTCGATTCGGGGACACTTAAATGAAAATGTGACTAGATTTGGTATAGTAATTATAAGATCAACACAAACAACAAATACAAAATAGGCACGGAAGTAGTTAGTTTTAACAATTAGTAGCGAGTCCGTGCCACTGTTGACTGTTAAAAAATGTATTGTTTATTGGCTGTTACGGAATTTCTTTAATAATAATGCAGCATTTTGTAAACTGCTAATTCCCGGACAAAGGGCGTCCTGGTCAGTGGTGTTGACCTCTTCCCGGGACGCGGGACACAGATGTCAATTTCGGGACACTTGGCACTTGGCAACCCTAGGTGCTAGGGTTTCACTTCCGCTTTGTCATTTGTGATAGATCTGAGCAATGCTTGGATTTAATAACGTCAGATAATTATGTACAAGTTTGACAAAATATTGTGGTAGGGATATATTTGGAGGAGTTTGTTATATTAAAGTTCAAAGTTAACGAAATTGTGTGGCTAAAATAGTTTTTCGTTAAATACGGAATTGTTGAATCGACATTTGTTCCCATACGGTCATACCATCGTCATCAGAATTGAACATATTCATTTCTTTGCTTTGATTGAAATGATTTTTGACTCCCATATCTAGATATTTCCTATTTCTTACAAGTTATTCTTGAGAAACTGACCACATCTTGGGGATTTTGGTGCAATTCGTACATACTTAATCAATGCTCAATACGTACTGTTGACTGTATTTAAATTGGTGATTGGCATAAAAATTGTTTTAGGTTCAGAAGTACTAGTACCTATAATAGCATTCTGCAGCTGGCTGCTTTGGCTAAGGAACTGCCTACGTTGTACTTGTAGTATGTGAGTCATGTATTCTCTTGGCTGAGGATTTGTATGCAGAAGAGCTTTATTGTGTGAGAGACATTAATTCGGAGGACTCGCTGAGTTTTCAGTGGGCTTTTTTTCTGTCTCTTTAGTCGTGTAAAAATGAATTTTCGTGTTTCATTTCCAGTGTGTGGCTCTATGAGTCGGTTCGGTTGTAGTTTTTTGTTCAAGGAAGCCAGGCAGTGGCAAAGTAGGGTACGACGAAGAGGTAGTGTGGCATGGCAGGCATAGGATCTCACGTAAACGGAAAAGTCTACGTAGGAGTTAAAATGTTGAAAAGTTTACTTGAGGAAAAAGATGTTTTCGATGAGGATGAGGATGGTTTGGTGTGGTGTATGGTCTTATGATGGCATGGCATGGATATAAGGTTGCAATGAACCTGGTATATATATATTTATATTGGTTCATCTAGTTTTGCGGCTTTCCTTATTTTAGTTCTTTTCCATTTTTACATCTACTTTGTACGTATACTTTCTACGTACCTGCATCCTTCAGTTTTTCTTTTTATTAACAAAGTTGGAATGGTGGTGAATGGGCTTGTCGTATCATCAGCAGTGGGTCCTTTATTTAGGATTAGGAGGCTTTAGAAAATGTTAATGGTAGGCAGAGTGGAATTATGATGTACTGTGTATGCTTTATCATTGACCACACATATTTATTCATTATCCGATTCCGCTTTGTGCGGTGTGGTCGGGCGACGCAGGGTGGAAATAAATGGTGATGATGGTGTGTGTTTTAAAGTTCAAGGAATTGTAATCAGATTGTGTATCGCATCGTGTTGTGTGAGTCGATGGGATATTACAGGATGGACTGGGATGGTTTCTTATGTTGGTATTGGTTGCTATTTAAAGGTAAATTGATGGTTTGGTAGTTTTGTTGCGTGGATGTGATAAAAAGGAGAGCATGAATGTGGGCCACGCTTTGTGTCTTCGGGTCTACACGTCTTTTTAGTGTATTCCCCTCTTAATACTCTCCTTGCGATGTATTATTATGAGCCAGAAGAAAATTAATCTTGAGTATTAATTTTTTAAGGGGATTTTTAATGAAGGTATGAATTGTAGGCGGTAGTGTGGTATAAAATTGAAAGTAGGGTGGTGATGTTGTTGGTGCCGTCCTGGTATGGCTGACGATTGCTTGTTTTATTGGGTAGTTAGTGAATGAATCCACTCACTCAGGGCTACTTCCACGAATTCAAGGAAATAATATGCATTATATTCTACAAGTCAGTTAAATCAGTAATACATACATGCCTGCTGTGCAATATATATTTTGCTTAGACTATACGTTAGCAAAATATTTTTGATTCTATTTTAATTTGAAGAAATTAAAATTCAAGGAATGCTAAGGACTTTGTTACTACTAAATAAATGGTTGGGGTCTGGGAGACAATGATAATCAAAATAAATGTAATGGAAATTACCAATAATATAATATTTAATGTCTTATGTTTGATGTATTTTGTTTTTAAATTTCAGGCCTCTGGCGTGACAGTGTCGGATATTTGTAAAACAACCTACGAAGAGATCAAGAAAGACAAAAAGCACCGTTATGTAGTCTTCTACATTAAGGATGAGAAGCAAATTGATGTTGAAGTAGTAGGTGAGTTGAGGGTTAAGTTTAAGTATTTTTAGCATGAGTTTTTCAACAAGTTTTCTTTATCATTATTCAGACGTAAATCTGCAGTTTATATGTATAATCTCTGTTATCTTCAATCGGCGAATTTTTATAATAGCAATTTATTTATGTATTTTTTTTAGTGTGGTTGCCCACTGTTCTGTTACTGTTATTGAGAGAGTGAAATCGTGTCTTACAAATTGAAGCATTTGCATTTTGGGCATTCACATTACATTGAATACAAATTGTTTGCACTATAAAATTGAAATTTCATTCAACTTTCTACCAATTGTAATAACCTCTGATAAAGAGGGTTTACATTATTACGTTCGGTCCTTATCAGCTTTATTATCTGATTATTGTACTGTCTAAACTATAAAGTTCATAAGCCGTTAAATGTTATTGACATCTGAATCTGAATTAGATTAGCTGATATTCAAAACAACTAAATATAGGAATGATGTTGGTGCAGTGTTTTGTCTTTTGTTGTAAATGTATCATGTTTAAACGGTAGTTTGTAATTGCGCAATTTGTTTAAAGTCTTCAAAGTTGTTTTTAAACTGGCATTGATTGATTACGCTTACGTATCGATAAATGAAATGTAACGAATTAGGAGTGGCCATGAACCGACATATCTGTTTGTCGCACATACTAATGATAGAATGACGTGCTAATGACGGAATCTATGTGATGTAACAGGTGCCCGGGACGCCGCTTACGATTCTTTCCTGGAAGACCTCCAGAAAGGTGGTAGTGGGGAATGCCGGTATGGTTTATTCGACTTTGAATACACCCATCAATGTCAAGGAACGTCGGAGGTAAATTGATTAAAAATTAACATTCCGCTTCAAATTGAATTATATACATTGCATGTAATTGAAATATTATGTCCATTTAGTTTATCATTATCAGAAAATACTTGAGTTTCAATTTGTAAGTCTGTCCTTAAGGTATGTCTGGGTCTGATTTTTTCCTGTTGGAGACACTAATTAGAAGCTGTGTTTTATGTTGTAGTTTTTTGACTTACACACATGGAACTGCCCTGTAATGGAGAGCGACACTGAAGTCAGGTTTACGCTCGTTATGGTATCCGTACGGGCAGTTCCATGAAGTCAAAAATTAAGCAGGAAGATCATTGTTGAATCAGATTCGATGATTTGAAAATTAAATAAGTAGCTACGACCTGGTGCTAGTTTAATAGTGTAGTTTGGTCACCTATTGGCGTTTTAATTCATTTAAGTACAGTTACGTCGGATGCAATGATGTTGTATTCTTGTATTGATTATTGACTTGTTCATTATGCATTGTACTGTATAAATATGTAGCTACAATGACAAGTAGTGAGGTATTTATTTTATTATCGTCAAATGTGGTGGTGGGATGCAGATGGGATAGACGTGTACATGGAATCTATGTTAAGCAAAAAAATTATATCTCGAGGTGTGATCGCGAAAAGATGAACCTATGATGTAGAAACCAGTTTTAGATGTTACGTTGTTTTTGTACGTTAATGGATAGTCCGGATAGTGCAGTAAGCTAAAGCAGGCCTGTATTAGTTTAGTGCCGATCAAGATGAACATCATTAGGCCTAGTCCTGTCTTGAGGTTCATATTTAGTACTTGCAGCGTATTAAGGGTGCAAGTCGTATTTAAGTTGATTTGTTGTGCATTCCTTCCCTTTAGAAAAAGTTATCGGCGAAATCTGTTAGTATATGTGCATGTATTCGAATATGATTACAGGTTATTATAATTATAGGTATACACGTATATAAGGCTTTTCCGGTTATCTGGTTTTGAGGATTGATTTTTTTCCCGTTGTTGTATTAAATGGTGAATTGATTTTTTTTATTACAGGCGTCAAAGAAGCAAAAGCTGTTCCTTATGCTGTGGTGTCCCGACACTGCGAAGGTTAAAAAGAAGATGTTGTACTCCTCCAGTTTTGATGCATTGAAGAAGTCGTTGGTTGGTGTGCAGAAATACATACAAGTAAGTTGTCGGTTTATTGACGTGCAAAATATATTTCCTATTGTGTTTTGTTATTGTATTGATTTCAACTTTTAAACTTGACCTTTCAAATGAATAAGTTTTTCTGTTTCAAGAATAGTTTTAAAAAAAGAAGGAATTATCAATTATTGTGTGAATGAAATTTACAGGCGACGGACGCTTCTGAAGCAGCCATGGATGCTGTTGAGGAGAAATTAAGAGCCACAGACCGTAACTGAAATGAAAAACTCAGTCTGATCGGCTCAAATTTAATTTACATTACGTTTAAGCATTTATGCAACATTATAATATTATAATAATTACTTCCTATTACATATACATACAATACTACAGTGAACGAACTTGATTAATTATTATTATTATTATAATTATCATGATTATATGATTGATTGAACTGAATTAGTAATTTCGAATTTGGTACGTCTTGTCAAATTGGTGGAACAAAGCACAATAAAAAGAATTTCATACTGAGTATTACTTTCTCGTTTTCTTCTTTCTTTCATTATTTAATTTGTGTATTTTGCTTGTGTATTAAATCTAAATCAAATCACTATTATCATGTAATTTACTACACAGTAATTGAACTATCTTAAAAAACAATTGTTGAGCAAACTATACATTATTTTTCAAATCATATTTACTCTGTAATACTTGAATATCATGTAAATTATTCCGTTAAGTATAAGAATTTTGGGAAGTTACACAGGTACGGAATTCAAATGTCAGTGCGTATGTTTTAATTATTTTATTCGGACTATTAAATTATTCTGCTTCACAATATCACACGAATACTATAGTGAAAAGTTAAGAATGTTAAGATTATTTCAATATGTTCACGCTGGGTACGGTTGTGCACAGTAAGTGTGCAGCCATTCTGATTCTGGTACACATTATACATTCATGGACATAGTAGATACTGCGTGGAAGCAAGGCAAGATTGAATGTTTCCACATTTACATTCCTGGGAGGTTTTAATCTTTCAATTCAATTCTCTGGGCATTTCCTCATTTGAATTTGGATGTGCAGCCCAAAGAGAATTAATTCCTAAGAGTGAGGCACACACATACACATACACCCGAGAATAAGTAACTAAATTAAGCAAAAAATGTTACATCTGATTTAAGTAAATAGCTCGTCTCCTAATAATGTAGGCATCCTAAATACAGACTTCGCGGTAGGCTTGATTTTATTGTCTGTGAATAAAGTACTTATGTACGTGTGCTTCTACAAATGTCTCTGTCGTCACACAAAAGTACATTGTATCATTGTTTGAGATTAAAGAGTTCAATATACAAAAGACAGAATACAATAGTTTAACAGGATATAACAAACGAAATGTAATGCCAGTGTCACTGCCACAAGCTTTGATGGTTTTAATGCATTTTTACAACTTTACAGTCCAGATTGTATGTTTACAATTTAACTAAAAGCTTCTATTCATAGGGATCCCCCAATTACTACGGCATACGATCTAGTTTGAGATGAGTCTTTTAAAAACTGGCTTAAAGTAGAAAGTGTGTGCTTCACGTTTTCAAAAATAAAAAACTTTATACTATATTCGTGACTTCGAAAAAACAGTACGTGATTTTTACTTTCTAGAAAATGTAGAATATGATACTGACACACTTTTTATGCTCATCTTTTCAAACGCTTTAAAACATTTCTTTCCAGGCATCTATAAAAGGGAGTTCTGCCTCCGCAACAAGTTCTACCTGGGCACAATAATGGAAAGGCCCCTTGCTAATAGAGTATCCCAATCCCATATTACAATTTCAAAATAGAGAGCAAGCAATGAATTCTGTGAGAGAGGATACGAAATCACAAAGTGAAAGAACAAGAGTGTCCTTCACTGCGAATCCGATCCGACTCAAGAAATATGTCCTGTGACCGAACCGAAAAAATAAAGAAAATTAAAGTTGACTATACAAGTCTCTATAGAAATCAGTCTATACCCTCACATCCCTCACCAGCAGTACCATCTAAATACTCAAGACTCAAGTTGTGTGCACCGAAGAAGAGAAGAAAGGCAGATGTACCTACGGAGGATGCTACCTAGATGTACTTTATCTTGGAAGACAAAACGCAGCGAGTATTGAACCCGTCAATTGCGTTTTGTCTCGTCTCTCCCGGGTCATTTTCATTTTCATAGATGCATAGAAGACGGGGACTGCACACAGGATGAATCTCCGAATCTGTAGAGCTACATTTTTGAAGAGAAACAAGTCTGGTGAATATAGAACCCTCAAGTCTGATGCATTTCCAACAAAATACATTCAGTGTTGCTTTGAAGTCTGCTTCTGACTCGGAAACTTTAGAGCAGCACACAAATATCTGTACTGAATTGATATGCTTACAAATATATACTCTTCCGTAGGACGTGGGCCATCCTCAGTCTCGGTTATATCCTTACATCGCATCGGTGACTCAAAAATACGCCTCGTCCTCAAGGCACACTTAACATTTATTTTCCACATACCTATATATATATTCATAGACAGGGCTTTAAATTGAATTGAGACGCTAACTCTTTTGGAGAGGAGATGCGTTACGTCCTAGCCTTCCTATCAAATACATTCTATAATACATATAATATGATATGAATAGTGTTCCCTGACATTGCCCGATTGCCTCTTTCGAAATTTGATATAAGATACGCTAAGTACTATACATATGGGTAGCTACACCTAAAATAAAGCCGGGTCTTTGCAGGGATAAAATAATTGTATACATAAATGCTAAATACAAAATAATTCAAGTAGGCTTGCTTCCTTACAATCATATAGCACAGTACAGTTTATTTAATTACGTCCCTACCTTACATCACCTAGCATACCTAACTACCTTCTATCTGTACATCGGTATAAAGCTCCCTCCCAACATTAAACATTCTACAAGAAACGCTCATACTTTATGAAGTAGGAATCTCCAAACTGAAATACTGAAAAGTATTGCTTCTGCTTCCACCGGTGTCGGGTATAATATGTTTACCCGGGAAAAAATACTATACTATCTCCACTCCATAAACATTGCTCTGCTTCTTTAAGGAGGGCTCCACTTTTCTGACTAGGTCTAGAATGTAGAAACATAGAACATAGAAGCACACTATTATTATTACCCACCAAACAGTTAACTTAAGACACACACACTATCAACACCACTACTCATACTACTGACTGTATAGCATAAAAACACTCGCATAACGCTGAACATACATACAAAGTTTGCAAAAAAAAAGGAGACCTGAAGGACTGAATCGAAAAATCCTAGAAATAGCAGCACCCCATCAAATTGGCAATGAGAAAGACAGGCGCGAAGGGAAATTCCTTCTTTACGGGGAAAATGAAACCGTGTCCGTTTGAGCTGCTGTTGTGTGTTGGTATGAATCCGAATCCGAATCTCCGGGAAAACTAGAACTAGAACTTCTCCGTCCAGTACTAGTTAGGAGGTTGCGGGAGCTGGTGTGTCTAGAACGTCCGCTCCGCTCTCCCGGTGTATATTCTTATTAGCTGTATCAAAGGAATAAACGAGAAGATTGCTACTAATTATTACGATTACGATACATATACATAAATTTCAATCAAATATTAGTATCAAATTATTACGGATCTCAAAATGAAGGAAATTACATCGGGACGATTGAAACTGTTGGATCTGGATGTGAAAAACGTGATCACTGTTCATAATAATTGTTAATAATTAAATTGTGATTCGGCTTCGGTTTTAGACATTACAAGATAGCATTTAAGTTGCTAATTAATTAAGCACTGGCTGGTTATACCCATTAGTTGTTAGTACCTAGTCATTTTTAGTTTATAGCAGTTTCGGTTTTCGTTTCGGATTCGGTTCTACTGGTACTGGTGATAGTGGCTACACAAGAAGGGAAGAATCCCAAGAATTTTCATTAGACGCATAATTCTACGTAGTTTTGCTAAGGATATAGAATTGGGCTTCAATTTCAACGTTCAATACAAAACCATACCCGACATCGTTACAAAATCCTAAAATCTAATTTAAAAAGGTAAATTTAAAAGTGTAACCACGAAGTTTTTCTACCACAGCACTAACAACTAAAGTTTAATTAGCAGCTATAGAGCATTAACGCCATCAACATACTGCTGGAGAGGATTCGGAGCTCAGCTTAAAAAATTGCTTTAGAAAAAAGGATCCAGTTTTAGACTCCAGTCAACGACAGTAATAATTTTTGGGGTGACAAAAGGAGATAAAGCACTCACACACAAGCGGATACGAGAAAAAAAAACGACGAGGGGACAGCTTCAAAAGGCATCCTCAACGATTTACAACGACCGTTGACGGTAATTCTTGAACCGGTTCTTTGTTTGTCGTTTGAAACCCTTGTTTTCAGTCTACATATTTTAACATTTAATGTTGAAAGGGAGTGGAAATTGTTTTTGAAAGTATGCAAAAAAATCGTTTTAGACGTAATTATGCTAAAATTGAAATTTAAAGTGATTTAGTGCTGCTGCCATTGCCGTACTTTAAATTAGAAATTAGTTTTGATTTATTTTTAATGTTGACCAAAAATTCCCCTAATAAGCTGTATGTCATTTTCCCGCTTAGAAGAATTAATCTTATGCAGTAGTATTTTTAGCTCGCGAGATCGGATGGCAGGATGAGTTTAATTGTAGTTGGAGAGTTGATTGAATTTTATTGTTTTGATCAAGATTAGTTGTTAGTATCGTAAAAAGTGAAATAATAAATCATAAGTTGAAAGAGTTGTGTCATTTGTTCGCAAGTGTGTTTAACAAACGTTCCTCCAGTTGACCGTTGCCCGTTCTATCAGTCATCAGTAAATAGCATTGGAGCTTCATTTCGAGTTTGGAGTGTGTTTTATTATTTATTTTTTTTATAGTTTTGTAATGTGTGCAAGTGTAATTGGTAATTTTGACTTTCTTGTCATAATTACACAGCTGAAATCTAGTGTGATTCGTGACAGAAGTCGGGATTTGATTGATTGAAGATTTGATTCGAAGAAGATGAATACCATTTTTTAAACATACGATTTGTTTTTGTGTCTCTGCAGAAAACGTCAAACGTCAGACGTACAAAATTGCCCAAGTACAGATAACCAAATTTCATTCATATCTGCACAAGATTTGGACTTCAGACTTGGGAACGACAAGCGAGAAGAGCCCCTTCCTAGCTCCTCGGTTGTTTTTGGGGGTTGAAAAGTTTCTCTCTCGGTGATTTATTTAAAGTGAAATGGCTGACAGTGAAGGGGGTTCGGAGCAGGATGATGTTTCATTCCTTCGCACGGTAAGCAGAATACAAATTATCTGATATTAAGTAAAAGGAGGTATATTACTTATATGTCTGTCTGTACTGTACTACGAAACTTCGTTGTTAATATTTATGACCCTGTTGTACCATCACCATCACCAGATAATATATAATCTGTCAAGTTGGGTGGTATATGACTAAACAAGTTTTAATATTATAATTTGAGGCAAGAGGACACGAACAAGATATGATGAATTATGAATTTCTGATGTAATTGCTTAAATGCTATAGGGTTTCCATTTCCACCAAAATTTGTCTTAAGCAGTATTTAATTGCATGGGAGACGATTGCGATTTTGGGTTGAAAGCTGACTGGGCACTCAGTCAGCATTACACATATAATTGTACCCTCTATTAAAGTGTATTAAGGAAGAATACATTAATAATGTGGGATATATCTCACATTTATACAAGACATAAACACCGATGATTCCTGTCAACGTCATAACTGGGTACCCCATTTATAATGACAAGTGTTATGCCGATACCGGATACTACCATGATTTTAATGCAAAAAACCAAGTAATATTTGTATTTAAAAGGTAGCTAGTTCATACATTCTCTTAAAATAGTGCCTCTTTTCTGCTCTACAGTGATTACGGAACGGATACAGTTAATTCCCATCTTACCGGGTTCTGTATCCGTTTTCGGCTTTGGGATTGTGAAAGGATTGCCTCCCTTGTACAGTGAACAGAGCGAGATAAACAAGCTCATTTCGCTCAAGATTTTTACTTAATACTTTTAATGAGATTCTACACAGTTGCATGAGCTATACTTATAGTTTTTTGTACTGGGCTTTGAAGCGGCTTTGGGTATTACAAGATACTAAGACAGAAGACAGTTACGTCGCTCTGGATCCATGTTGTTCGTTTATGCATTCCATACAGTATAGTAGGTAGTTACTACAGTATAGCCTCGGTTGAAATTGAAATCTGCGGTTGTTAAAATATTTTTTTATTTTTTCTCTACTGTTACACTACTACACTACTGTTAGTAGCTAGCGTAAAGAAAGTAGGTAGGCACTTTACATTGCAATTTTACGTGGGTAAAGCACCGCAGCAGAAAACCAAACTTTTATTCTTATATTTTTGCTCAGCAATACCAAGTGTAATAATAGAGACATGATCGAGTGGAAGAGTCAAAGAGGACACGTTTTAAAGGCTGGTTTAAAAGGGGCTAAGATAACTATTACTGTTCGTACATACATGGGTAAATGCATACCACATTCAAATTCAGCATTGAAGATGATTCTGACTAAGAATTTGCAAAATGATCTAACTACAATGCAAACGACGTGGCACTTGAGAGAACTGCATGGATGTTGTGCAAAGTAAAAATTCAAATGCTCTAATACTAGTGCAAAAGCCACTACTATTAGGAGCAAAGACACTGATATAATTGCACACGCATTCTGGAATGCGATGAAGTGAGTCTTCAAGTCAGAGTCCTTCATTCTCTTCACTCAAAGCATTAAAGCCGCAGCCATAGCTGCTCTGCTCTCGATAAATATAGCATTTCATTTTCAACTTCTACTCAGAGTCAGTATCTTCATCTTGTGGAAGAGGGTCTCTGAAAGATTCAAGGGGTTTTATATAGTAGTTCTGTCTACTACTATACTTAGGCTATAGGCTGTACTTACTTCTAGATGCTATAATTATTGGCAATAATACAACATCCAGTCGCTGTCCTGGCCCTGGGTTATTATGCCTCTCTCTCTGTGTTCTCAAATATTAGATTTTGTCTTTGTGGACTTCATGATGTGATGACTTTTGGCTTTGAGCTCTTAGCTTTCCAAATGAGATGATGCCTCATATGTATGTATGTATTTGATGTCTTCCAGTTCTCTGTCTACGCCCTAGTCGAATTTTTTGTATTTAATTGTCGAGTATTTTTTTGGGGACCAAGTCCTATAAGCGACGACTGGAACGCCAGGAATCTTACAAAATTAAAAAAAAACGGGGGCCTTATCTTTAGACATAGCAGTATGTGGCAGTTGCTTCAATATTTTATCTGATAAAAATAGTTGTTGGAGCTTAGCAGTTTAGATTTATCTCTGGATTCGAGAGGATCATTAATATTAACTGGGATCGGGGAATTTATTAGACAGACAGAGAAAAATGGAGCAAAGAGTAGAAAAAAGGCTAAGCTAAAGCATCGTTCGATAAATAAATGCAATTTTATCAAATAACGATAAAAATTTACTGTTTTTTTTTATATTAATTTTGGATTTTTTAGATCATTTTAAATAGCTTAATAATTTATTAGGGGATATGTACTCAAAGTACTGTACTTTTTTCAGGAATTCTGTAAACTTATAAACTAATTGAGTTGAAATAATTATCAATAACTTGTAAAAGTGATAAAAACAACTTCGTAAGTATTTTGACTGCGGGAAGGGCATGGCTGAACCAGAATGCTATAATTTTTCAGGGTTTTTGAAACTCCGTGGTTAACAGCTGCAGATGCATCTTCTTACAGCTTCTTAAGGTCAAAAACTTGTTAATGTCACTAACTTCCTCAATATCGTTAGGATGACGGGAGCATATATCTGTCTCTTGAACAGATATTACGATTAGAAGCTAGTGCCTTTTTAAGGGTAAATGCATTTGGAAAGTTTTGCTTTGAAGAGAAAATGTAGGTAGGTAGCTGTCAATGGTAACGGTAACGTCTGGCCAAGTTTTCCGCACACCTTGAACATAAAGACGCTCAATTTGATTACAGCTATCACTTCAACTCAAGCCCAGAAACTCTTTTCTTGTAAACTTGCATGGAAAGAAGGACATTTCTAGGAAAGTTGCATAAAAATTCCGGACATCTCCAAGATTGAAGATTTCCATTTGCTGGATATTTGCAGATGTACAAAAATAAATACATACATAAATAGGCATATATATATCCCCTGTTTTGTCAACGTCAGTTGCGAGATGTCGGATATTCAGTTTTTGGGAAGAATGAAGGAAAAACCCGTGATTTTTTTTAAATCAAATTTATTTCATCGGTGTCAGGAAAGTATCAACGGATTCTCTGTTTGTCTCCTGGTAGTTTCATTTTTGTACGTTCTACTCCGCATATTTCATTAAGTACATGTTTTTTTTTCCTGTGGCTATAAATATGTCACTGGGTTGCAGTTATGCAAATTTTTTGTATGGAGACATTTTTCGGTAGTCGAAAAGAGATGGGAACGCATTCTACATTTATGTACTGGCCTTATACTTCTGGGTCGGGACCATTTTTCGAGATTGCAAAACAAAATAGAACATAAAGCAGCTGTACGCTCGTATCACACGCAGCCTTGCCGCTACATATATCGCAAACTCCAGCATCAGATCAGACCATGCATAGTCCATTGACTTTTTCTCCGATTTAAAAAAAAACAATTTTTACTTCTGGGTTGGTTTCTCAACGTTACTTCATTTCCCTTTCTTAGACTTGTTTCCGCTGGCTAGACGATCAAGAGCACAACCATGAAATGAGTGTGTTACTGGAAGTATTATTTCATTGTAAAGTGTTCTGTATGAAGCCATCGTTAAGTCTGGCGTTCTTTTATGATTTTTTATGCTATCTGTATATGTACTCAAATTAAATATTTTCAAGAATTGCAGAGATATGTACTTTTAGTACTTTCTGGAAAATATATCTTGACCTTTTACATATAAAGTTTCTTCTTTTTTTTTTAAATAGCACGATTTATATGTTTTCAAAATCGGATTTAAGGATTTTGCTCTAATTTCAAAAGATTGCTTTCGCTAAATCTATACGTAGTGTACAGATTGTATCTAAATATGTATATAGCTATACTCTCATAATAGCCTCCATCCTGAAATGTAATTTATCGAAAAACTTTCTGGAGTTTCACACTGTGTTTTTGTCATAAGTGAAATGGTTAGTGTCAGAATACTATGGTCTAATGGATGAGTTGAACGTTTGCATGTATGTTATAGCATCAGCCAGCCTTATTCGTGATGGCAAGTACCATTTGCTTTTATTTTCCAGACTAGCAGAAGCCTATCCATAGTGCTGGACAAAATATCGCTGTTTTGTGGTAAAGCTGTGTAGGTATATATATAAGGACCTACATATGTAGGTACTGTACTGTGATGGCATCTCCTGTCTGTCGGCTTCAATTTTACAAAAGTGAGATTACCGATAGTATATACCTATATACATACATATAAGGATTGAGCCCAAAATTGGATCAAAATAATTCAGCAACACTTTGGCAAAAACTACAGCGACAATATGGACATCCAGCCACTAAATTCTTCCCAGAAAACGTGTTTCTCCGAACTTTCTTTCGATTTTTTTGTCTAACGAATTCTGTCACAAAATGGAGCTGGATGCTTCATGATTCAATTCAATTCAGCACAAAGTATGGTGTAATACTTTCTTAGTTGTCACACCATATATGTAGGAGTGTATTTTTATTGTACTCCTGGGCTTGAACGTGGAAGTAGAGGCTATTTTCATGGGTGAAGATTTCAAAGATTCCGTTTTACTTCTCATTTCATGAAAGTTTGTGATTCATATTAAAAAGTTGAAACTTTTAGTTTCTACACGTTCAATTGTGTTCAAAGGAAAAAATTGGTTTCTTGTTATTCCATAAAAATAAAATAAAATTGTGTATATTTTTGTATTCTTCGGGAATGGCTTCGTCTGTTTGACTGAACGTAGCTTAAATGAGTCTCTCAACACTGGTATTCGGTAAATGGACAGACTAGAACTACCGATACTTGTTTTAGCTAGAAACTAGATTTATTCTTCTAGTTGATATATGGCCAATTGCCGTTACAACCCTTAGCTAGAAACTATGCCACACGCAACAACAATATGTTCAAAAACTCTGTGCGAACATAAGGATTCTTGTGGTGTGCTGTCCCAATATAGTTTTTAGTGGCCGGATTCGGATATGAGTGAAAGAGGAAATAGAGTAAATAAACTAATTCAATTTTTATCTCTTTTTTTTAAAATATATTTTTCAGGAAGACATGGTCTGTCTTTCGTGCACTGCCACAGGGGAACGTGTCTGCCTGGCTGCTGAAGGATTTGGAAACCGGCACTGTTTCCTGGAGAACATCGCTGATAAAGTATGAAATATTACGACTATTCCACTATATGCTCAATTCAACTGAATACACGGAATTTCCTTTCTATCTCCAGCACACAAATATCCATATATATTTTACTACGTGTGCAAATACAGCATCTTACTCATTTTCTCTGTCTGCTCCTTGTGTACACAACAGTACAGTTCCAGAATTGTTCTGTAGTGTTTTCCCGTTTACTTGAAAGATAATGTTGGCTATATTTGTATCTTGTAGTTAGCATTTTGTGTATAGGTATAGGGAAATACGTATACTATGAATCAACTATAGTTCCCCTACGCACTATAGGTATACTAGTAGGTGTGGGTTCAAGATAGTTGTTAGTTTTTACATGAGCTGGATTTTCTCACATTACTTTTTAATGTAAATTCTTGTCTCCGTTTTGGAGATGTAGCGTAAGGCGTCAAGTGGGTTGTACAATGAAGGGACAGAGATCCTTCAGGATTCAAGTTGAAATTTTCAGAATTTAACAATAAGGCGGAAAAGAAGAAGTTCCATAGAATCGTACATACGTACTAGTGAAATATACACACTACTTTCTTAAAGTCTAAAATACACTCAGAAACTTCCTTTTTACTTGAGAAAACGTGCTAGGATTTTTCCTAGCAAAAGTATATTTCTGCGAATTGTCTCTCTGCTACACAGTCACCGTAATACGCACAGAAACGCACTCTTAGCAAGCACGTAAACAATATATAAGGTTATATAGGTCAGTGCTTATGAACATATAGAAATCGACAACCCACGATCTTTACGTATTTTTAACCATTAACCATCAAGACGTGATTTCCAGCTCCGAAAACGCGACTGCGTAAATTTTTGACTGGACTGAAGCATATACCTAATGTAAATTTCTGAAAATACTTTTTCGTATTTCTTCTAAAGTAGAATGTTGAATTACATCTATCAGTAGAAAAATAAAGAATTCGTGAGAATTCTATAGGATTTTCTGAGACATTAGCTTCAACACTTTGTAGAATTTTATCTCTACGCAGTTCGTAGAGCCTAGCAAAGTACTCACAAAGGACTTTACAATCAAGCCGCGGCGGCCGAAGATCTGTCCAGCTTTCCATATTTCCCAAATCAAATCTCTCCAAATCTTAAACCAAAAGCTTCCAGATGACTGTGAATGGAAATTCCTAAATTCATCCTTTCTTTCATGTATGCACTTTCCATCTTTGAGTGTATGTAACTGACGTTACTGTCCCATACAATACTATTGCACCTAAGTACATACCGTATATGACCTTTTAGTATCCCCGGATACTATTAAAAAAACACTCCAGATTGACCGGACAGTATTTGAG
>JAQFZC010001001.1:0-36048 GCA_034695205.1 Dicyrtoma fusca | reverse complement strand
GTTTGACCTTACTAGTGTTTTGTTTTAGCTCACCGATCCTATTGCGGCGTTCTATTGAGGCAAATGAGTGAAGAAATATTAGTAGAGAACACACTACATCAAAAAAACGAAGTAGGTAGAAAAGGATTTTTTTTTAGTAGAGAACACACTATATCAACGTCAAAACTAGGTAGAGGAGAAAAATGAAGTAGAGAACACACTAAATGTCTACCCAAAGAAGGAGTAGTAAACCTGATTTATATTTTAATCTCTAGCAGTATTTCTTTTACTTTAGAAATAGAAAGTCCGTTTTTACTGTACAGTAATTTTTAACCATTATTGTGGAATTTGTTCCGTTTCTCGATTTTAATAGAGGAAGTTATAGAGTAAAATTAAAATTAACTACCTAGGTATAGGTCTACAGTATATAAATGGAAAAGTTTAGGTGTACCTATGCATTATCGGAAATATACATATTAATTGATTGTCTTTGATTTCGAGTTTCATCTCCGCACTTGCACTTGTGTCAAACTGGACATTTTTGTACCTATATATAGGTACCTATATATTACCTATATAAGGGTAATTACGTAACCCTACACTCGACTCGTACAGCATCAGTATAGTCTTGGGTTTGATAAGTAGGTACATATTTAGGTAGTTAACATTAGCTTCTAATATTAATGTTAGTTTACTAGTACTAATGGTTGATCACGCTTTCTTACTGTTGCAATGCTGTAAAAGCTTTTCTATTGTTACAGGAAAATAAATAATAATTTTACAGCAATGCTACTACGTACACATATGTATACGTACCTAGTTCAAACTCAAAATCAAATTAAATCATTCCGTCTGATTTCTGCCACAATCTATCGGGATAAGCCACGCTAAAAAATCTCACTACAAGTGCAAGAAGTTAGAAGTTCATTAATGGTTTCTTTATCTGATTCAATATGTAGGTAGGTATATCAGTCCTGAAGATCAGTAGGTACTAGATGTGTAGTAACAATATTTTAATTTCAGTCATCCCTACCAATTTCCTTATAATAAGTAGCACATTAAATCCAGCAATCAAGTCAAACCTTCACAAAACGGTTCAAGTGAATCATTTTTTGCAAAGTAGCAGGCAGTAAGTATATACATTAAAGGTTCTCTAATCAAGTATCTTATAAGTTCTAAGTTTAGTTTCGGAAACTGCGTAGCAATTCGGAACGGCTTTTTATTTTGCTAAGTTTCACTTCAGTATAAAAGGTTTTGTTTTAGATTCTCTTACGGTTCAAAATTACGGTTATTTTAATTAATTACTGCAAGAACCTCTCTTGATTGTACAGACTGTGGGCGGCGATGGTTGCGTTTTAATTGTAACAGTGTTTCCATTAGCGTTTTACTTATAATTGTTACTCTAAGTGTAATGTGTTATAGTATAGGCTCAGTTAAGTTCCATTGTTCAGATTTTCATCTTTTAGTTTTGAAAGTCTTGTGCCGGGTATATTACACCCTAGTTTCGTACTTAGTATTGTTATGAATACATAGTATATCTCCTAAAAATATTCTTTAAGGTATCATTTTCCATTTTACAGAGATGTTTCTCATAGTGAATTGTGAGTAAGGATTGTTTTCTAAACATCAACTTGTAAATTAAATGGATGATCCTAAATTTCGAGGTTGGTCCTGTTAAATTTGGGCAAGCTAAAAAATATATTTTGCAAACTGAAATGCGAGACAAGAAAGAAAGAAAAAGTTTCAAAGCTTCTTAGATCGTTAACAATGTCAAAGCGGTAATTTTTCTCCGGATAAATCTAGTTGTTAAACACTAAAGCTCCGGTGGAAGTGAAAACGTGAACGCCGAAAAAGGACAGAATGATGAATTATGATGACACGTAGAGGTACATTATATGAAATGACATCACGGGAACAGGTACACTAAACACTGAAAAGGTGGAGAGAAGCCTAAGTTATACTTATGTCCATTTACAATTGAAAACTAAGTACAAAGTCTTTCAATTTTACTAGAAAATTTTCAATCATAGTAGTATTTATAATCGTAAGTGGCTTTGTAGCTGGATATTTTAGAAACGGGAGCGAGTAGAAACTTTAAAGATGATCGCCGGTAGTAAGTCTAAAAACCAGGAATAGTACATACAACCTAGGTCTTTCGATTCGATAAGTATACGGTATTTTACGGGATGCCATAGTTTTAACGCTATAGTTTGGAACAATATTTAGAGGATCATTAGGATACCAGTAATAAAGCAGGGTTTTCAGAAAATAATGCTAGAAACCAATTTACCTTAACAAAAAGAAGAGGCTCTAAAGTTTTACTAATTAATGCGGCAGCTGAACAATGACTTGAACATATGAGACAGGAAAGTAGCCCGTTTTCGCATTCAAGCTTCCTTCGTACCAGTTCTCGTCAATCCGATTTATCAACTCAATAGTGTCACCTTCTTTAAAACCCAATTCACCGAAATTTTCTGGTTCAAAGTCGTATAAAGCCTTACAGATGGGAGTTTGAATGTTTCTGACTGTAGATTTTAAAGGGGGAGTCACAGGAGTGGGTGGGAAGGACGATGATGATGACGGGGCCGGTAGCCCATGATGACTTAAACCACCGGAAAAATAAGGAGGAGGGGGACCACCATTGTTATTCGAAGTCGAATCAATCAAACTGCTTTCAATCGGATGAAGATCTTGCAATGTTTTTGGCCTGTACTCTCTTTTTGGTCGATTCGCTGCCTCCCGTTTCTTCTCTTCCAAAGCTACTGTCAAATTCTTCATTATATCCGCACACTGTTTGTGATACTCATATAAGCAATCGGCAAAAGCTGACAACTGCGACACTTGCTCCACATCGTTCTCCAATAAATTATACATTCCCATTTGAGCTAGATGAAGACTTTCAGTAAATTTATCTTCAGCTAACCGAATCTCTTCCTCTGAAATATTGGCTGTACTTCCTTTTGCCAACATTTTTCTTTTCTTACAATCAAAATCTAATCTTCGCCCTTGAAGCTTCTTCCTATGATGAATCACTTCTTTCAAATCTTTGGTTTGTAGTTGATGAAGTGGATCTAAAAAGTTTTGTTTCACATTGTCATCTAAAGAGTACTTCACATCCGCCATTTGTTTTAAAGTCTCTCCAGTTTCCAAAAGTGCATGGCCAAAAATATTATCTTCACCAAGTTTTCTTCCATGAGCAATCATGCTTTCTCCAAGGGTCCCTGTTGAACATAAAAAAATTTTAAATTAGACGTCTTTTCCATTAGTAAACGTGATGTGACACCGCTCATTACGCTCTGTTGTGTGCAATTTGAAGAATTCAGCTTGTGACGATTACTATTCATTAAACTATAACGTGCATAACGATGGGACGTTTAGCAGCACTTTCTTTTTTTTTTAAATATAACTTTGCAGTTGCTAAGTACATAACGACACTGATAACGCCAAACAATTTTATATAAATAGATAAGTTAACGAGAGTAATAAACTTCTACTGGATAACATTCTTTTTCAAAAACGTCGACATCTTATGTTGATGTTCTAGAAAGCGTGTCAATGCCCATAGTTTGTACTTCAATAAGCAGTAAATGTAGTTTTTACCCTCTGGTTGGGGATATGTGGATGCCTTAGCTTGCCCACTCAATTTCGAAATTCCTTTAACAGCTGCCATCTTCGCCCGGGCAGTAGGATTGGGCTGCAAATATTCTTTGGTTTTCATTTGTATATCCTCCACCAGTTCATTCGTAATGTCCGTCTTCTTTTCCATTTCAATGAAGTCATCATCTAGCTTTGTTCCTTCTGCACCACCGATTTTCTCGTTGACAAATTGATTTGCCTTATTTATCTGCTTCTTCAACCCAGCGAATGCCATTGTAATAATTAATTGTACGCGGAATTAAATCAGTCTTGCCGAAATCAAACTTCCGACCAAAAATAAAAGTCTACAGCTCTTCCTGTTTGTTGATTGCCCGAATTCCCAGAAGAGATAGTCCTAAATCATTCAGGTTGGGAAGCTTCTGCAAAAACAAAAAAATAAAATCACATTCACAACTGCTTATAAAAATGAACTACTAACTTGCATTGCCATTACCCTTACAAATGACAAGGCTACAGACATCTCATGAAGTGATTAATAAATGGATCAGTGAACTTCTTGTTAAAATAATACTAGCTGCTCAAGATAATGAAAATCTTAACATTTCTTAATTGAACTAGATAACTCTAACTCACACTTCCCACTTTGATTTCATTATCGTCTACGGAAATGAAAGTATTATACTATCCTTTATCATACTACAAGCTAAAAGTAGGTAAAATCCAACAGTTTTACTTGACGCTTGACAATGACCTTAACTTGAAACTAAAAACAAAATATCCATCTCTTTCAACATTCAAATACATCAATCAACGATTTGTTTGAACCAGTCACGACTGCGTCAACACCAACACTGAACAGTCAATAGTAATATCAATCATCTCAATCTCACAATTCAAATGCCCATTCCTCACAAATTTTGTAAACATTTCCAGTCCTTACCAAACTTTGCCGATGACTTCAATGCTGGTCCAACCAATCTACAGTATTACAACGATCCAGAACAGCCCGCAGTACTTATGAATTAACACAAACTGTCAAGAGTCAACTGAGATGCACTTTGGCCCTTTGTTTGTTGATAGTTGAGTGTATACACAAGAATTAAATCCGAAAATCCGAAAAATCCAAAACAATATCAACAGGTATTGAATCTCACACGCAGTCTATTGTAGGTGCATCCGTGTGCATCCGTGTTCTACTGTTCTCAGCTATGCGCTATGAAATGAAATATCTCACTTGTTCGATTTGATTTTTGATATCGCTCAGTACTCAGTCAGTAGTAAGCAGTAAGTAAAAAGTACAGTAGATCAGTACATTTATTTTGGTCGAATACCAGGAAAATGATTACCGTGGATGACGCTGATGGACATAAAAAAATAATAATATAATAAATACAACGAATATTGAGTACATTTACGTACGATAATGATGTAATTCTGTAATTGCGCTTGAATTGAAACTTAATAAAAATGTGGGCAGAACCTAAATACTTGTCTAGAGAGTCTCTTTTTCTATGTCCTCCTTCTTTTCACAGACGAACCAGACGTGAGATTCTGAGTCAGATTCTGAATCAGAAGCAACATACTAAAAAGAATAATATTTAAGAAGAGGATACATTCAAAAAAAAAAATCCTATCCAAATACAGAATACTGAGCCACTCATCTGCAAATGCAAACTGCACACAGACAGACCACACTATAGCACTTGGCGATCGCGATACTCCGATTACGATAATGATTTCTCTTTAAGGTTTAAAATGGTTTTACAAAAAAAATTGTCGAATGTATGGCACGTTTACGTTATTCTGCTCAAATAACTCATCAAACTCAAAAATCCAAATAGCAAAAATACTCGGTGGTGCTCAAAACCAAAACTCAAAAGTATAGAGCAAAAGTCACTTTGTAGCTTGTAAAGTTAAGGCAAAGTGAAACAACTGACTGAATCTGTATCTCTGTCTGTATTTCTGTATTTGTGTGTGATGATGATGAAGTATCTATCTCCCCAGTGCACTCACTCCACTGCTCGTATATTCCTTCCTATTCCGCATTAATGATTATTATAATTCCTATGAACTTTTAACGCTAGTAAAACAGAGATTATTTATATTCAACAGTCAAGTCTAATGTACATATGAAAGGAAACTATATAAATATGATTATATTGAACATTCAAGTTGTTAAAGTAGTTTTGTTCGCGTAGGCTCTACCATTACCATTTACCATCATTTCCATTGCGTGCAGAGAGAGCAGGGAGAGAGAGAGACGTCGAGAGAGTACCAGTACATCTGTTGAGGATTCTATTCTATATAGCCATGTCCTACATAACTTATTACTCTGGCTATACTGAATGAGATCAAAACCTAATGCATAATTTTTTATATCTATACACACACCTAGATTTGAGTTTGAGTCGAGTGAGTGAGTAGTGAGTAAGCAGTAAACAAAACCTGACGCGGCCGCATCACTTCTCAAATCTCAAACTATCACATCAACGTCAGCTTCAACGTCTTTTAATTATTTTCATCATTTTAATCATATAAAAATCCATTTAAAAATATATAAATTTTATCCAAATTAAATATTTGTACTTTTGATTTTTTCTGTAGATAGGTTACTTATAATGCTATTTTTATAACTAATATTGACGATACTGTCCCACTGTCCCCCATGCAGTGGTCGGGTCATATAAAGCTTGTAAAGGACGTGTAGGCATTTACTATTTACATTTTACATTATCAGTACAAGTATTGTATACTTCCCTAATGTATGTATTTCCATAAAAATTAAGTACCATTTTGCTTTGTTTCTGTACAAATTAAAGAAAGGGTATACCAAATGTGTATATAAATAGGTATGAACTATGTAGGGAGGTATACTTTCGTACTTGAAATGATAATGATGGACTTGGGATTCTTGATTCGTGACATTAACATTACTATATGTATTGTATTCTGTTTATATGAAGCCCCATAGCCTTCGTCACCTATGCGTAGGTATAGGTATAGCAGAAACTTGCAAAGAGCACAATGACAGTGACAGTGACAATGACACAAAGAAATGATAATAATAAATAATGCAACGTTATTTAGTAAATAATTTTTTTTATTGAATATACGCTTCAAGCTTGTACCTACATGAAATGATAAGGATATTGGTACGGAATTAATGGGATGGAGCAAACGTATATACCAGCTATGCACTGCTGCTTTAAAAAAAATAAATGAAGCCACGATCAATAATGCTCTTATGTAGGTACTCACGTCTAAACAATTTTGTAGTGGGACTAATGTTAATTGTTACTGTTCTAGGATATTTTTCTCTGCTACATTAGAACATTAGAAGATTATTTATAATTTTTACTGTATTTACTGTCCAATACGAATCTTAGTATTACTGGGATTAGAATCAATCCTATATCCTGAAGTCTCCACGACGGTACTCAGGGGGGCTGGTGGAGGTCCAACAGAGGACTGAGATTCATGGCTACTGAAGGATGGAGAACTCACAGCTCTGGGAAATGATGGCTGGGGTTGAACAGCCGGGGGAATGTTTGGACTAGCTTGTGCTGAATAGGACCCATAGGAAGAGTGGCTTTCAAATGGAGCTGGGGCAGCATGCGGAAGGGATGATGATGAGAAACTTACAACTGTAGGAGCCGGCACATTATGAGTTGAAACGCTAGGAGCCGAATAACTAGAAGATGAGACACTGGGAGCTGAAAAACTAGAAGGTGAAAAACTAGGGGCAGAATAACTGGAGTAGGAATCTTGATGCTGATATTCTGCTTCTTCTTCCTTCAATTTGGGAAGAAATGGAAGCATATTTAAGATAGCTTCCGGTGTTGGTGGTGGGGTTGGGAAATGGGCACCTACGGGCTTAAATCCTGTATGGTCAGCAACGTATGAGTAGGTGAAAGGGATGCCCTCTGGACTTGTCCAGGAAACACTACCGGTCTTCACATTCGACGCTTCTTTGGCACCATCTACGTGTGTCATACTTCCGGTTTCTGACACTATCGTTCCATCGGCACCTTCATGTCTAAAGGTAAAAACAAAGTGTAAAATGATCAATTATTCAGTATTTCTGTATTTTATGAGTATAAAATTATCAACAAATACTTGGTGTACTGATATTGTAAATTAAACTTGCGTACTCAAAATCGTAATGTCCATGACCACGGAGATTGCCGATGTACCGTACAATTGGAATATGTGCTGGCGCTTTGTACCGTAGCGACTCTTGTCCTCCGTAAGAGCTGTAAGTGTCGGCTTGTGCTGTGACCAGCGCCGCAAATAAAGCTACAATCGCCACCTGAACCTGTCATGAAATCAAAATAGAATAAAACTTCTAATTACTAATACTATTTAAATGACTGAAGCAAATTAAGTACTCGTTGCGATACTTTTAAAATTATTTTAGTACAAATTTTAGTCAGATACAAAAATCCAGACTTACGAAAGTCATGATTTTAATAATTTTTTGAAACTTCCAAACTTTAAAATTCAAACTTGACAAATATTTATGGTCCCAAAAGATATTCCTTGGTGAAACTTTGCGAATGTTATGAGGTGAGGATTGTTAGTCTCCTGGGACCTATATATACTAGTACCTTCCTTTCGGTTCATTTAGCAATTCGCCCTTTCTTGTAATTAGTATTTAGGAGGTTGGAGAAAGTGAAATTCAAGACAGTACAAAGGACAAAGGTTTCAATGATCGGTTTTAGTTTTGAGACGTAATTAGACTAAACTATGATGAGTAGCAAATCCTAAGCAGGTGATTTGTTCGAAACTTGAAATTCATAATAGCAGGTTTCACCCACATCCCACATCAGTAATTATATGCATCTACGTCCTTGACATTAAAAACGAGTCGTACAATTGACGTTGACAATGACATGCTTCCAGACATCAGAGCACCTTCAAGTTAACAATTGGAAATCGAAATTCAATAAACTCCTAGTTCTATCTCATGATCTCTTGCCTAATTTTACGGGATATTACTCGCATACAATTACTAAATATCGTTACAGGTGTAAATGCTGTAATGAAAACACGCGTTTTTTGCTGTCTTATTTTGGTGGTATGTTTTGCAGCGAGCTGAAACAACGTTGAGACAACCTTGAATATGATAAGGGTACAATTATTTATGTTTACCTGTATTGGTACTCTCAAGTTGGTACTATTTCTAAAAATAAGCTTTCCAAAAGGGCTTAAGTACTCTGCAATAGGTGCAATCTGTTGTGTTGAGATATCCATCATTGAATTAACGTTAAATGTCAAATAATAGGTGTACATACAATAAAAGCGTGTACACTGAGTGAGGCTGGATGGATATTGGTGCTTTTGTCTTGTCTTTGATGGTTACACTTGGCGTTATACAGTCTTTTCATAAGTAGGTACATATATGTATACCTAAGGATCTGGAGATGGTATTGGTACGGTTTGGTACAGGAATTAAAGTCCTGTTTGACAGTAATTCTCATTCTCATGGACATTTGCTATTGTTCGTTCAGTGGGAAACCATACAGGTAACCATCATTGCCTGTTCTGTTGTCGTCTGATGAAAGTGTTATCTCATCAGTCCTTCTCGTCAACTTTCCCTCAAGGCTCCTGTCCGGGCTAAATTTATACATTGTTGTAAGGAGACATGTTGACAAAATCCTCAGAACGAGGGGTTTCAGTACAAGAGCAGCTAACGTGTAATGCTTGGTCTTAGTCTCAATCTTTTGATAATCATCTGTTGTATTAATTGCAGCAATTTAGTTAATGATATTATTTCTGAATTGAAAATTTAAAAAACAGGATTATGTATACGTACAAGCTAGGGGTACCATTTCTTAAAAATTACATTTTGTAGATGGGTTTACTTTACCTCCTCCAACTATTATTATTATTAGTAAGTATTATTATTTATTACCCTTAATGAGTAAATTTATTACTAAATTGTTCAAAAAACAAGTGGGGCGAAGCCCCACTTGGTTCCTCGTTCGGAATTTTTTCAAAATCCGAAAAATTTCAAAGTAAAATTGCAACGATTGCAACCGCGGTAACTCACGTCTAACTGAGACGTGTGGTGTACCACTAGAAAGCTAATCGCATGCAGAATTATTGTCTCCTCATTATCTCTGTACTTATTTTTAGTTGACCATTTTTGAAAGCAAAGTTGGTCTTTTCATGTTTTTTCAACATTTTTTAAAAATTTCTAAATTTCTGCATTACATTTATAAAACAACTACACATCAGTAATCATCTCGTTATTTGCGTTAAAATGGCGTATTACACGATCACATTTGGCCAAAATTGAACAAAATTGAAGGAGGTACCCTGTTATTCCGCCGATACTTTTTATACCGTTACTTTCGTAATCATGCGCTCTCATTTCCGTTAAAATGGTGTATAACACGATCACATTAGGCCAAAAAGTATGAAAAATTGAAGTTTCCGTGGTATTATATAGATATTTTAGTAATTAGATGGTAGCTTTAATTTTTGATGTAATATAATTGTGTTATTAAACACCACTTTAAAGGAAATGATGTACATTCCAGATCCAAAGTTTGTTCATTGACAACAATTGGATTTCCAGACATAATCAAATTTTCATTTTTAACTTATGGGTTATAGCTTCTTTAAGTTACTGGCAAGGGTATCTTTCGTACAATTATTTTCATTGATTAACGATAGTGAACTGATTACAGATTGTTTACTGCTAAAACTGCATATTGCATTACCGTCTAGAAAATGTTACATTTACCATCATCATAATCATCAACTGTAGATTGTATTGTTGGGCAAAATGTTTCTCTGGGTAACTTTTAGTTTCCTTTGTAGATATGTCGTAACCCAATTACCTAATGTATTTTTGGATTCTCTTATTCATAACTTCTTTTGAGAAGTTCATGAGTGCTTAGAGCTTGACTAATTCTCAAAATCAAAACTCAAAAAACTGGAAACTGGAAAGCAGGAAAGAAACTACGGCGGACAGTGATCCATTCTCCTTGTATTTTCCATTTAATGATAGGATATACGAGTACATGTAGTGCAGGTGCGTGTAAAATGTTTGTACCTTGGGATGGCTCTATTTTATTTCTGAAAATTATGAAACTAAGTAGATGTATTTTAGATAAGTAATTAATAATGTAAATGTGATTAACTCAGCTATTCTTTTGTAGATGAATATGCAATAAAACATGGGGCTACTTTGAAATAGTTTAATTCTACTAGTAACCAACCATCCTAAATGTGATCACTTTGATTTTTGTCGAACTTCAACACTCGCTATCTTTTTATCATATAAGCGCTCAGCTATGTGATTACATATCAAATTCTTCCCAAACATTTGTTATTGTTCACAACAATTAAAAGCAGCTGTTGTCTAAAACTGCGTAAAGGATATCTTGTTAACTGAAAAAAGGTGATAGAAATCACGAAATTACAAATGGGCCGTAAATGTGATCAGTGACCACCCCTGGCCCTAAATGTGATTTCGCCGAAAACCAAACAATTTCGCTACAAATCAGGATTTTACATGCTCATAAATATTATTTTGCATTTTATATACATTTTGGACACCATTTGATTCTACTCTTGGGACAATACACGCTTCAAACAAAAATTTTGGTTGTCGTAACTACATTTTTTGCGATTTTCCCGAAAATGTAACCAAAACAGAAACCTACATAGTATAATCAAGAAGACACTAGCTTCTACGATCACTGGTGTAATGTTTCATAGAAATAATTTTAAATTATTATGCAAAACTTTTAAAACTAGTGCGGTTCTTTTCTCGAATTACATTTTGTAATGTAAACATGTAGGGGTATGCAGGACATTTTGCTACCAAATTTTTCACTTTAGCGTAACAGTAAGCATAAATATATTAAACATCGTTATGACATTGTTCGAACGGAAACTATTTAAAGTAATTTGACACCTCTCACCGTGTTCAGATGAGTGAAACAGGGGGTGATCACATTTAGGACGGTCACTGCTAACCTATTGTTTACAAATGCATTTATTTATTAAACACCCAGCAACAGTATGTATAGATACCAAAATATTGAAATTAAACAAGAATTCAGTTAGTGGTGAATACCATAATAATTAATAAGTGATGAAAAATGAAGATATAGTTCCTAAAATATTTTCATCTTTACGAACGCAGACATACAAAGTACCGTAAAGACCCAAATTGTGCCCCCGGGCACTATTTTAAACTTCAAGCTAAGAGACCCCGGGCACAAATAGGGACCCGTCCCGGACATTACATAGGGAGGGCACTAAAGTTTGCACTAAGACACCGGGAACAATTAGAGACCGGGCACTATTAGAGACCGGGGCATAATTTGGGTCTTTACGGTACAAAGAACTGAACTTAGGAACTTAAACGCTGATCGAAACAGAATTCTGTGTGCTATTTTTATATGATTATTTAGACATAATAATTGTGTTGGCTCTACTGTCAATCGTTATCCCTTGGAAGGACTATTTCTTGTACAATATTTATGCTAAATGCTCACGCATTTCTCAGAAGCTATTTAGTTTATGCATCCTCACGCACCGAAGAACCTGAAATGAACATGAAAGGGTGTCCCTGAGAGAACTGGAATCATAGCTCATTGAAAGTACATCCATCCATCCATCTCACAAGTATACCGACTGATACATTGTTTTCGAAATTCCAGAGCGACGACAGTCACAAGGTTGCAAGCAGGAATAAATAACAGCACAAAGTGCATTGTTATACAATACACTACAAGGCAATATAAATGTAAAAATAGGATTGTATTATTGTATAGGTATGTACTTGCGTAGTTCATGCATCCACTTTGCATAGCAATTATGCTACGTCATTATCTTGGAGTTATACATACATAGTATTTTTATAAATGGTCAACCCTTTACCCTTCGGATGCACTTTGCCATAGATTAAATAAGTTTGTTATGTATTTCGAGCACATATTTCCGTGGAACATTAGTATGCATAATAAAATTTATTAGACAAAATAAAGAAATAAAATTTGTTAGGAAATAATGTAGACAGTACAACCACCGCTGCGCTGCGTATCTGTGTACATTTAATTATATGTCAATTCGTTGTTGTACTCCAGGTACTGCATTTTAAGTTGAAATAGGGTACCAGCCTAGGAAAGTAGTTCGATTTTTCGTATAATTATACTAATACTAAAAGAAGGTTCAACAGAGTCTGTATACGTATGACAGGGGTATTTTTGAGTCAATAACAAAATCCCTTTGACACATTGTAAATATTATTCATACCTATACGTAAATTATGCAATCGGCATTTCACTTTAGAGTCTTAGACGATCTGCAACGGTGTGACGTACTGCCATTCTAAATCCATCAGCATCAAAGTGACCACCTGGAGTTTTCCTCAGAGGGGCGGCAGGTGGGCCAATCACGATGGGCACAAGAGGAGCTGAGATAGTGGGGCTCCCAAAATGATGGACAGGGGGAGCAGGTGCGGAAATTGTTTGTGAGACAAATGGTGGTCTTGAAGTGGGCATGGGCTTCATTTGTGGGGATGAAGCCTCTGGATAGGACGGATAAGATGGGGTGTACGCTGGAGCTGGTGCTGATGCTGGTGCATAGTATTCGGCTGAAGGCTTAAGATGAGGAGAGGTCACCTGGAAAACATTTTCTATAGTCTCTGATGCTGGGAATCGCTTGGCTGGCAATGATGTGAAGGGTCGCCCTTGCTCCCGGGCTACCGGTGATGCGATTTCGGATTCGGTCGGTCGCTTGGGTGCCTTGGATGAGAATGGGAGCGATGTCTCTTCAGGGGTCTCCTTCAACTTTGGAAGCGTCTTCAGCATTTCCAAGATGACTTCGGGTGTTGGTGGAGGGGTAGGCAAATGATCACCAACGGGATGCTAAATTAATAATAATTACCATTTTCTTTGTAATGGGTGGGTGCGCTCAAAATTAAGAAAATTGAAATGTCTAGGTACTTACGTATCCATGCTGGTCCGCTGTGTAGCTCAGTCTGAAATGTGTTCCTTCAGGAGCAAGGTAGTACGTGTGACCTGATTTAACGTGTATGTCATTTCCCTCTTCGTCAACCGCCATGCGACCTTGATCACTCCTTACCGTACCGTCAGCAGCTTTATATCTAAAAATACAAATATTATTAGCAGTCTACCTAATAAGTTTCCAGAGGACACATCAAACAAAGCAATGATATATTATGATGTACGGACGAAATTTAAAAATGACATCTTGTGAGGAACTTACTCGGAATCGTAATTCCCCTTGAAATCACTTCGCTCCACTTGTAAAGTGATTGGAACTTCGGACTGGATTAGCGGAGCACCAGCCGGACGTTGGCTCTCAGGGCTTTCCTGAATGTTAAGGCTGACACTTGTGGGACCTGGAATTGGCGGAGGTCGCGATGTGGTCCGGCCAACATCTTCAAGACCTGGGGATCCTGGTTGAGTGCGAACTCTTGAGGGAGAAGGGAACGACGGTCTTCCCGCGGAGGCCACATTTTCAACACCTTGAGGTGCTAGTGGGATTCGACCCCTTGAGGGAGTAGCCAATGCTGGGCGTCCAAAGGAGGCTACATTTTCAAGAGTCCCGGCCCCTTGTTGAGGACGAACCCTTGGAGTAGAAACTGCTGGTCGCCCGAAGGAGGCTACATTTTCAATGCCTTCGGCTGCTTCTTGAGGGCGAGGAGATCTTGAGGGAGCAGAAGCTTCTGGACGTCCCGCGGAGGCCACATTTTCAAGCATGTCGATTCCATGTTGAATACTAATCTTTGAGGGAGCAGAAACTGCCGGTCGTCCGAAGGCGGCCACGTTTTCAAGATTATCCGCTGCATGTTGAGCGGTAAACCTTGCGGGAGTAGAAACTGCGGGTCGTCCGAAGGAGGCCACATGTTCAAGAGTGTCGACTGCATGTTGAGCGTTAATCCTTGCGGGAGCAGAAACTGCCGGTCTTCCGAAGGAGGCCACATTTTCTAGAGTGTCAACTCCATTTTGAATACTAATCCTTGAGGGAGTAGAAACTGCTGGACGTCCGGCGGCGGCCACGTTTTCCATGCCCTCGGATCCATGTTGAAAGTGAATTTGAGTGGGAGCGCCCATTCCTTGGCTTGACGCTGGGGCCACGTTTTCAAGAACGTCGGATCCATGTTGAATATGGATTTTTGTTGGAGTGGAAATTCCCTGACTTGACTCTGGGGTCAAGCTTTCTACACGTTGGAATTTTTGGTCGAAACCAAATCCATACTGGGGAGTCATTTTAGGAATTTGAGGTGGGGGAAGTGAAATTTTCGGCATCTCAACATGCTTTCGTGGAGCTTCGTAGGAGGCCATGTAGGATTGGCCTGCAGACACGGCAGCGACCAGTGTCGCCAGCAGGAAAGCTATCTGCAAAAATTAATTACAAATTAATCACAAAACTCCAAACGCTAACCTACATATTACAGTGAACTTGGGTCTAAGGGATTATGTAGGCTATTTCTTTCGTTGCGTTATGCTACACTAGTAAAAGGTTTTCACAGAACTTACTCCCTTCATCTTCTTTTTTTTTCAGGTCTTAAAGTTGTGTAATTCCCAAAGCAAGCAGCTGTAAAACCGAAAAATATTGCTGGCGATGTGACACTGTTAAGCTACAAAACTTGTCTGATACTTTTTCATGTAAGGCTCCCAGTTTATATACTAGGGACTTACTGGGGCGACGGGATCAAGGGGTTGCACCTAAAGTTTTGTTTTTTTCAAGTGAATAACAAATTTTCATTAGCTGTTTGAATTTATTTTTCAGTCCTCAAAATCTTTCCACCCTTAAACTTGCCTTGACTTTATCCTGTTCAGTATCGTTATCACGCAGGGATCTTCTGTAGTGACATTGGAATCGGTCAGTGCGACTGAGGCCATTTGACACTGACGGCCGATTGATGAATTCAGATGCAACCATCCATGTCTATAAAAGTATGTACATGGGTAATGTAGGACGGTCACGAACAGGGGCCCTTTCGGTACGTCATACTATGATTACATTGATGTTTAAAGTTAGGTATTACAGTATCGTTGAATGTGTAATAAACCTTGAAAGGTCAGTGAAATGTCAAAGGGGCCTCGACTTTGGTTTGTATACATACACTTGACATTGAATTCCAAGAACATTTAACACCACTTGTTTCCCATCGAAATAGGACACGGCTATATAGGATTTATCCCTATAAAGAGACACTAGAACGACACTATAGAAAGTCTGAATTCCGTCACAATGAACTTTAATGGTTTTCAACTGGTAAATAGCATATTAAAATAGAATGAGACGTGTCTAGATTATATTGAAAATCAATGATTTTTTCCTCTGGACATAATTTCATGCCACAAGCATTGTTTAAGGTTCGAGAGAATATTAAGAAAGGCATCATCGGGAAGATGGAATCGTCACGTTTTCCTCATTTTTCAAGAATTCTCCCTCAAAATTTTATTTTGTTTTCTTAATACCTTAGTTTCCCTACTTCGCCCCGTACTTGAATGATGCTGTACACACACGCAACAGCTTCTAATGTATAGGTAACATTGCATTTGTGTTTTCCAGTCCTTGTAATAAAGAGGTAAATAAAGTGGAAAGGGAAGATCTTGAAGTCTGGTTATTATTTAGTCGTGTTGACGGCTGTCGGCTGTCGTGTTTTGACAGCTGAGAATGTTAGGTACTGTATACATATTTGTCTATAATTGTACATTACTTATTTCCCATTTCTAGGTCTAAGGTATCTTTCCTTCACTTTCATTGGTTGCGGTAAAAACAATGTCACATGCATACATAGTTTTTTCACAAATTGACCGTGTGTTACGTGAGCTTTAAACTTTAAGACAGTGGACAGTCTGCAAAATGAAATACCTAGTAACACTTCTAAGAATAACCTTTTTACTCTTTTTAAAAATATAGATTTCAATCCTAATTTTAAATAAATATATACCCAAATGCTGATTTGCACAAATTGAGATTTAATGTATAGAATTTTTATTGTCATTAATTTTAAATATTAACTTCTATGCAACCGTTCCAAATTGTTAAATATTTGCAAGTCAAGTACAATCAGATTTCGACTTTTAAGTATAGGTAGCAAGGATTAAAGTATGTACCTATTTGATTTTGTGACATAAATTAAATAGATAAATAATTAGTTGCACGTCACAGCACAGCAGCTGTGTAGACTTTCATTATGCTCATGATAATATGCAGGTGTTTATATATTATGCCCAACGGACATGCGAAACGACAGAGCAGGGTAATATTGACTCATTCTGCATCTTTGCGATCCGAGTCTAACAACAACAATGTCTGTAAAGCTCCATTACAAGTAATAAAATGGGTAACTATAATATTGATATATTACATACTAACAATTTGAAAAATACGGATGTTTCTAATCTCAAGCATTTCCGAATTTCTGAAAAATACGCATGAAGTAATCATTTAAAAAACGTTTGGAATTTTTCAAAATCCGAAAAATTTCAAATTAAAATTGCAATGATTGCAACCGGTAACTCACGTCTAACTGAGACGTGTGATGTAGCACTACAAAGCTAATCGCATGCAAAATAGTATGTAAACTTCTCAAAATGTAATTATTTTTAGTCGACCATTTTTGCATGCAAAGTTGGTTTTTTCAACATTTTTCTAAAAATTTCAAAATTTCAGCATTACATTCATAAAACAACTTTACATCAGTAATCTCCTCGTCATTTGCGTTAAAATGGCGCATTACACGATCCCATTTGGCCAAAATTGAAGAAAATTGAAGTTACCCTGTTATTATACCGATACTTTAGTAATTAGTAATAAAAGCTAAAACCAGGATCCTGGTTGTTTTTTGATAGTCTTTACATTATCCAGACTAGCGCCAGGAAGTAATGGAAGCGAGTCAATTTTCCCCAAAGATCCACTGGAAGACTCACCTCCCGATGAGACCATACTACTGGTACTACCCGTTGCAAGCGTCGAATTGCTACTGCTAGTTGATGCAACTGCAATCCCGGCTGCCGTTGACACTCCGGAAGATCCACTTTTCGCTTGAGTTTCCGACTCAATTGAGATCAAAGTGTCGTCCCGAGGAACTGCATCAAAGGAGCTCATTCTTCTACCTTGATTTAAGTCTTTTAAATTAGGAGTTTCAGCTTTTCCAGCTCCAATGGTTTCCTCCGTGGAGGGTACGACAACGTTGGATTTAAATACTTGTCTGGATGCAGGTGTTGCTGTGGGGGTGGACGTGGAAGACTTGCCTTCAGTTCCACTTTTAGGTTTACTCGGGAGAGTTATTGTGGTCCCAGGACTTTTCTCTGTAGGGAGACGCGATGGAACGGGCGGAGCGGATTTTAGTTTTTCCGTTTCAGTTTCAGTTGTTGCTGTTGTTATTACCGTCGTAGCTGCTGTAAATGTTTTCCCTGCATTCTCTTTATTTACATTTTCTCCAGAGCTTACTAAGTTTGACGGTCGGGAGGGCTCTCCTGCCTTAGTTGACGTTTGTGACGGATTTTCATCTTGATTTTGACTACTACTAGTTGCTGAGGAAGCTGATGTTGTTGCCAAGTCGGATATGGCATGTTGTTTCTTGGCTGCTTCGATTGCTTGCTTCAGTGACTGCCGGGATTTCATCGACTCACTGCTGAGTGATCGACCAATGTGACTCCTATACAAACCACAACAAATACATAAATATCAAGCAGTTCAATTCAACTTTAAGCAGTATGCATTTGTGGAGTGGAGTTTTGATGTTACACGTTTGACGGTTTGCTAATTTATTTTGCAGATTTCAGAACTTACAGATGCTTTGGTGGTCGAGATAAACGTTCACGATTCAATAGTGCTAATCGAGCCATACGACGGAAGCGGTCTGCGACACGCTCTTTTTCCCTCAGAGCCTCTTCATCATCCTCATTCCTTTCCATTCCATCATCAAATGACTCCATACGCTCATCCCCGGCAGCTGGCGCAACATGGAATCCACGAAGAAGCCGTCGTTCCCACTCCCTGGTCCTTCGTCCTGCTGCAACCGCTATTAAAATAAAGAATGCAACCAAATTAAATTAAAAACTTAATTTACAACATACTTAATGTAATTATATATTTGGTAGTGTGTGGTTTGCAGTATAAAACGTACGCTTATCAGTTATGCTTGAAACATTCATGCCGTTTCGCCGGAATACTTCAATCAAATCGCATCGGAGAGATGAAATCTCCCCTTTGACCTCATTCACATCATCTTCGGTCACCTGCTCTTCCTCTGACCTTCTCTGGAATCCACTGACATAACGCCAAACTAAAGCTCTCATCACTGCTGTGTACTGCCTCGCTTGCTCCTTCAGCTCCGTTGTTCTAGCCTCACGCTGTAAAAAAGTCATTATGGCAAATGCGCTTCAATCGCATTTAATAAAACCATTTTTTGTCTGTACGTCGATACAACATAGCATTTCCTATGTAAATACAATTAAATTAATTACGTGTTTCAATGAAGTTCCAATTTTGGCAAGAGTTGGAATAAAGCGGGTAAGAAGGCGCTTAACTTGCTTCGGTGTGGGCACCAAGTTGAATGGAGATGGTAAGGTGGCATCTTCGTCGAAATAACTAAGCCACAACTTGGTTCTAGCAAACTTCCATTCCGTGTCTGCTCGTTCCTAAATGTAAATTATCATATCATCCGTTTAAATAGTAAATAGAAACTATTCAGTTACATACTTTCTTGTAGCAACAACTGTCGATAAATGTTGTATTATTTATAATTTCCTCTTACAGCTATCTCTGCATACGTGTTGGACAACATAGCAATGAGGAGATTGAGCAAGACGATCACCTAAAAATCAAAAACTTTGATTAAGTAGGGCCTTTAAATCACGTCCTACATTTCAGTCCATAAATATTGTCTGGCGAAGATATACATGTAGGTAGCAATATGTATGAAGTGAGAATTTTTTAAAGTAAATAAATTACATTTATGACGCAGTAGGAACCGAACATCAAAAGTCCCCAGAAACGTGTGTACGATTTAATTCCAGTTAGCTCAAAGTCGGCCAGTCCAACCATACCAAAGCTTGCCCAGAAAAGTGATTGGGAAGACTCGAAAAGGCTGTAATGTAATTTTTTTAGTAAGCACACGTTTGTTTTTCATTTATCGTTTTATAGCACAAGTTATGAGCCCTTGGGAAAATATGAATTACAGTATACCAGATCATTTTTATTAATTTAAAAAGTACCTACTTACTTTCCAAAACGACGCCATTTCATGCAAGCTTCGCCAGAATTCTTCCAGTCAGGTAAATCACCAGGTAGCGAATAACACTTTTGCTTTTCCAAGTCCGCAAAATACCATAAGAGTTGATTCAGTCCTAGGAAATTATTAAATTGTAGAAAGTGAAGCCGATCACATTTATTCGAGAAATTAATTCACTATTATTGAATACAAATTGTAATGTTTTGCAACATGCTTACTAAGCATGCATCTATACATTAATCATTGGCCTCACCACATGCAAAAGCAAATAGGACAAGTGTATAGAAGAAGAAAAACTTGAGAATATCGTAAACCATGCGACCCAAAGATATTTGTAAAGGCCCCAAATGCGGATTTATGGTTGAAACATGCACAAGTTTTAAAGCGCTAAAAAATGGTACAAAAATAATATAAAAATTACTAGTTTTTGTTGACTTAGTGTCCATACTAATAATCTGCACTACTGCCGAGTCGTAATTCAGGCTAATAATGACAAAAATATTAAATTTGTAATTTTATAAAACCTGAAAATATTTGCAGCTGCAAAAAGACCTTCAGCAATGAGCTGTGGGTCAAAATCGTCCCAGTCTTCTCGTGGAATGTATGCCTTTTCTGGATTTCTAGATATCATAGTTTTTAACAGAAATTTAATACATGCCTAAGCAGCCTTCTATATAACAGCTTCATTCATGTTTCACACAGTCGACAGCATTTAATTAACAGATGGTTTAGCTACATATGTACATATATAATGGATAGATTTGTCATACGCAGATATTTCTTTTTGTTGTTCCACATAAGCCCATATGCGGAGAGCTGCCACAAAACAATACAATGCATTTCTCAAAAAATCAATCGCATTCCACAAGTCACTCACATACGAAAAAAAACCATTGCGAAATAATTCTCGGGTCTCTTCGAGGATAAATCCTAAAAATCAAAAATCAGTACTTCATCATAACAAAGCCTTACAAGCATACATTATTGCAAATCCCAAATTGTATCGAGTCCTGCCACTCACCTATAACATATATAAATACAAAATATTCCAATATTTGGGGAGGATTTCCCCTTTGCCGTTTCCGAAGGGAGTTTCCAACGTTACCCAAGTATCCAAAGTCTTTAAGAAAATCAATCACCTGCTCTTCAACTCTCTGAGACACCAATATTAGAATCACTGAAACAACAAAACATTATTTACATAACTTTTGACTTTGTTCGTTTTGACTTTACGTTTCGGATAAGAAAATTGAAGTGTTTCACATTTGCACATTTTGGATTTAACAGAAGTCCCATTCGGGTAATGGATGAAAATAATTACGTAAGAAAAGAAGATAGGAGGAGGCATGCGTCAAAAATTTCATAAAGGGCTTCCGCATTAACTTCCCAGTGCGGGACTTTGGTGCTAACATGTACCAGAGGCAGTAGAGCGGAAATGCCAGGATAATTTTAAGAATTTCCAAACATTTCCCAACTGTCGTCTTCTGTCGGAATCCTGGAAGGCCGTCGTACCACATTGAAGCTAGAAGTTGCTGAACCCATGGATGAGCCACAAACTGAAAGTTATAATACAGCCACTTATGACTCTACTGTTCATTCGATTTTCAAACGGATTGCTTTCAGACTGCAGATCCTAAATAGTACTCGCTGTCTCAACAACATCTTGAATTTACCTTCTTTTGCTTGTATTTGATAGCTAGCCGAAGGCGAGCCAAGCCACACTCATGTAAATCCGCATCAGGGGAGCTTGTAGCTTCTTCGTCATTCATTGTTGGATCATAATTAAGCATAACACGGAGCTCATGAGACGTCCGAGTGTGACCCAGGAGTGACACGGCAAATTCCTGTGATTTTTTCCTAAGTTCCTACAAAAGCCAATGAAAAATACCTTTAAAACTATGAAGAGGCCGGTACTCTTCCACACCATCATTTCAAACGGTCATAAAAATTACCAAATAATCGGAGCGGAACTCATATTCTGAAACGGAGAGCTGCTTGAGCTCCCAAGACAGCTCAAAGGACGTGAGGAGTGGGTCAGTGGACGTGAGAGCAATGAGGGATGGACTTGCTAATGCTTTGTACGAATTGATTCTGGATGCAGAATGTCGAAGAGAATCTTCTTTCACCCCACCCGCGCATTCACCGCAGACACATCTAGTCGGCACAATTGAGCAGCATCAGCATCAGTTATCAGTTATAATTAAAGGCAAATACATTTCATGTTTCACTCACATATAACTATAAGAAAGTTACTACTTTCCACTTTTCTGTACTACGGTCAAAAACTAGTTTGTCAGATCATAAAAGAGATGCATTGAACCGTACCTTATATCATGGGGCATAGGAATGGTGGCTCCTCTATCAAGAAGTATCTTCAAAATCTCATAATTATTTCGATGCGAAGCTAATATTAACGGTGTGATTTCGGGAGTGAACGTGGCGGTGTCCCTATCAATATCTTCCCAACTCTAATAAAATAATATTATAAAAAAGAAAAGATTAATTGACTTTCCAACGCAATAGTGTAGGTTTGTAAAATACTAATTGTGCGAAGTAATTTACATAAGGCTCGCCATCTTTGTGAACCAACTCTTCATGCTCCAAGAGGAGCTCAACGGCCTCCACAAATTGTTTGTCAATGGCATGCAAGAGGGAATCTCCAGTACGCACTCCCATCACAATCAGCGTCTCCACCATCGTAATATTCTGAGCTTCAATCGCCATTAAAAGAGCACCCCGACCCAATGGATCCACACAGTTGACATTCAAATCGTTGTTCATTGGGCTTCTTCCTATCATTCTGTAACAAAAGATCATTCAAGATCAAGATGTAGCAAAAGTTACAAAAATCAGCGATGTAATTAGGAATAGAGATTATATAATGCCAAAAAATACAAAAATTATCCAGTTTTCAAGCCACCTTTTAACTGCTGCAATATCTCCTCGGTCAACAGCCATTAGATATTTTTTCTCCTCTGCCGTCAACGTTTTGGGTAGCCGAGGCATGCGAACGCTATTCGCCCGTTCCATCCCCGTGTTACCGAAACGACCCTAAAAAAGAAATTTGGTTTGTTTAAAACGAATCAATTTATTTGCCAGTTGTGGGTGATAATCAATTAGCATTAAATTCCCAGATTCAACTGGGCTTCCTCTCAATTAGGTATTTTTGTAAGAGCATCGTTGTACATAGTCAAACAGTAGTATGAAGAAGTTACAAGTACAACGTAAACATGGATCTGGATCGCCATCAGCATTATCTCACATTAACCTATTTTCTGCTAATTATGTAATTGTATGTGCTACTGCAGGATTATTCCTACAGCGAGTCTTCTTCGAACAAAGGCAGACTCAAAGACACGTACGTACTACTGCCTACCTTAGAATGTAAAAGAACACAAGAAATCTACTTAAAGAGACAGCATTGACAGCACTAATAGGATTACTAATGACGTTTTGTATGTATATATGTACACAACTCGGTAGAAATGACGGAGGGAGCTCAATTCAGCAAACGTGACTGACTGTCTTAAAGCCATTTGACTGTAAAAGTATGGCTTCATAACTGTATTTCGTGTGACACAAGTTGCAATAATAAAATCATCGTCAGTGTAAACTAAATCACAAAATATAACAGTATCCTAGCTACACGCAATCCATTTTATGTATGTTTTTGGTATTAGAGAGAAAGAAATACTTTATTAAACGAAACAAAGTTGACACGCGGTCCTCCAACGAGGATAGCCCTTAAGACTCACGTCAGTATACGTTACAGACATTTGTTGAACAATGTTCCTTAGTTTGATTCCCTTTTCTCAATTCCTTTTTAAATTAATTAATTTCAACACACTAAATATTTTCTTGTACAAACTTTTTGTAAACCTGTTGGTGATTCGTTTTACTTTATTAAACTTTAGACTAGAAACCTTGGGGTCTGTCAGAAATGAAGACTGAGCTTGAACTTGAAGAAACGCGGAGTCAATTGACCACCGTATCACAAAATAGCTATGAATTGTTTTTAAGGTCTATAAATATTAATTAACCCCTGTATGCATTTCTATACTTACTTAGTGTTTATTCATACTGATGACTGACAGGAAATCATTGTAAACCACAGGTTAAATTTAATCAAATACTGAAGAAGGAAATGGAGGCAGTGTACAACTTCCTTTGAAATTCCTTTGATTCTTTGAAATTACATGTAAAATAAAAATGTCCTTACCTCCTCCGCTTCAGAATTGTCGGTGGAACTGATTTTCGTCGACATTTCAATCAAAATGCCCGACTAGTGTCGGTTTTCGTCAAAAATGCGGAAATCCTGTTTTTAATGCGCCTTATTTATTTGGCAATTTCCTGGGAGTCACAAGAAGTAAAAGCAGATAAAATTTATTTAGCTACATTTGTCTTACTTCCAAGTTCTAAGACAAAATAACTACTAGTAAAAGATTTTTTAGAAAAATACAAATAACTGAGAGCAATTTCTGCGACCATGCTTTGTGTTCTGCAGTGGGAAGTGAAACGGCACACAGGGAAGCAATGACTGAGATTATTCTCGCAAAAATAGTGTTTAACTGGTGAAGCCACTGTCTCTTGAGGTGGTTATAATAAAAGTGAGTTGAAGTCTGATCGATTCTGCCCGCAAGTAGTATAGTGTCGACTAATACGTAGAGCATTGGAGAAATAAAAGAAATACAAGGTCTTGGCTGTTCGTAATTAGTGAGGGAAATATTCTTAGGTATTCTGAAAAAAAACAGTGACCATTTTGACAACCGTGTCCCCCAGAACCTTGAGCGTGATTACAAAGCCATGCTAAAATTAGTAATGTAATCAAATAAACTGTAGCGAAAAAATAACACGCAAATATGGAATTGGTACACATTGAAGGTTATTCAAGTCAATCAAATATATATTAGTTAAGTACCTAATTGAACGCAGAATGCAGGGGATAATGGGAACTACGGGGCCAAAATAATAGCAGGCTATTAAAAGGTACTGAAGATAATAGCAAACATTCTAATACTAGTAGGTATGTAATAGCAAAGGTAACCTCTTTTTATTACCCGTCTTAATTTCAATCCTGTTTCCGACGTGCACTTTTTGGGCCTAAAAATTCGAGATGCAAAATCTGTCTACTATAAAACAAGGTATTATTCCACATTATTTCATAAAATCCCAATAGTTTTGAGAAGTTCTTATACGGACAATTTAAGTTTATTATCAATTAAGTAACTTCTGGAATATTTATTATTTCTAAAAAGTTACGGTAATCCATACTATTATGTAAAGTGCACTAGGAAATTAAATACATATACCGTTACTAATGAATAGGAAGTAGGTCAGTGCACCCATATTAAAAATAATAAACAAATATATGCATTGGTCTTCTTGCTCTTCTTATTTACAATTTTTATTAGTAGATGCATTTTTGAGACAAGAATCGGTCGAGAATGAATTGGTTTGATTGCTAGCTTACATTAAATTTTGACACTCGGCCAGGATAACAGTTTTTAAATGGTGGTTACAATTAGATAATTATTATATGGAAAAAACATAGAAAACCTTCTCTCTCGTTCTTATTTATTTGCTTTGATCCAATTGAGTACACGTGTGCACAATGTACTGAAAGTCTTCCTAAGATATTTTTTTATTCCCTTGCGTAAGTGCAGATACATGTATAGACTCTCATTATGACTCGTGTACATGCCCATGGCTTCCAATTTCAATGCAAACTTTCCCACTCCATTAACTGTTTCAATGTGTAAGAACTTACGTGGGGTCAGAGCTTAAATCAGCTTTCAGCGGTAATTAGTAGAACTTGGGCTTCGGATATGTATCTCAGTCTAAGCATTAGAGCACTCTAATGTATGTAGGATAGGCCTATTAAGTTTCCTTCGAATTGGAGCAATTCATTACTGTAATGCTTTATGGTAGATCAAGAAATGCCTTTGATTTGAACCAACAATCAAACAACCTTGACATCATATTCATGCATACAGAGGTAATTAGGCATGGTCATTTTAAAAGCCTTCACAAAGAATGAGTGCAAACTATCTTGAAGTTAGTATACTGCTACTTTTCAGTCGCTTTTTTTAAAAAGCAACTCCTCCAAAGGTGTATGTACATGCAAGTCCAGTAATGCAAATTTGAGTATTTGAATGCAAAATGACTTTTTTGTTATGGAACACGATTTCTATGTGAAAGAAGACAAAAATTAGGCGTATTTTAATTAAGAAAAGCTCATTGCCTTCATTCCCAACTTTCATTCTAGACGGCTATGCATTGAAGCCCACGCAGTTTTAAAATTTTGTCAGGATAATCCTACGGTGAAAGTCTAATTGAGTTCAAAGGTCAGAATTAAGTAGCCGTGGATACAATGAGTAAAAACTTTTACATGATTATACATAATACAACGGGAATGAACTCTATTTAGAGTGCAATTTCCACGAAACTCATGCAATGAATGGGCGAAATTTCTATTTTGTTATTGCATGTTTTTACGCTGCAATCTTGTAATACGGTTGGCTTCTTGCAATGTCTACAAGCATAATACGTAGGTATTATACTTTGTGTATTTTTACTGCTCCTTTTGAGAAAACGGCCGTTTGATGCTAAACGTAGAAGTAAATTATGCATTCTTTCTTCGAATCAGTTTAAGGATGTTTTAACAAACTAGGTATTATTTATTGTTAACAGCAAGTACATTTTCCGGTTTGTATTTCAATTCACAGTTATAGATGTGAATGTTATTTCTTCAACACTCCTACAGGTATTACTTTAGCTCCAAATGGGTTCATTTTATCTATATTTATTTGTAGACCAATGTATAGAGCTTCACACTATTAGTTACACCACCTTAATTTCTTAGGCACGTGCATCTCGTCGGTTAAGAGGCAAAACGGGCAAATAAAACTACGCTTATGCGCCACTTTGTTTTTAAGAGCTTATGGATATGCACCTTGTATCCTTTAGTTTTATTTGGATGTAACCCATTTTGCCTTTCAATTAACGATATGTGGGATTCAAGACTAAATTTAAAAAAATAATTTAAAGCTACATAATTCGAATTATTGTTGGGGATCGGGATCCCGACATGAATGTGTGATAAGCGGAATGTAACTACATATAATTTTGTGGTTTTCATACTACCATAATTTAAAATAATGGACAATTATCATTCAGCTTAAATATTATTAGAAGGGCACTGAATTTGGACGATAGACTTTCGCGTACAATGAAATGGATTATCCTCTTCATAGCCAGCCAGTTCTAGTTTGTCCAGTTACGGCGGATTTCCCAGTTGGACTTGGACTTCTTGGAGGGGGACTTGGAGCAGCAATACTGTCAGTCCCAGGGGTAGAAGTAGAAGGTTCTATCGGAGAATCAGTTGAAGTACTAGGCTTTGGCTCCAGAGACATATCTCCCAATTTTTCCGGCTCCATGTGAACTACAGTGAAGTCCGACTTTAAAACTGAACTTGGGGATTCTTCTGTCGTGACGATCTGTGGCATCCTCTGTACTTCTGGCATGGACATTGAAGTCAAAGGCAATTCCTCAATTTGACCTCCACTGCTCATTTCCGACTTCATACTGGAAATGTCTTGCTTTAAGGGACTTGCTGGTGATTTCTGAATTATTTCCATCTCAACCTTTGGACTTGGCTCTCCTTTTTCTTCTATCTGCACGAATGGTTCCTCTTTGACTGGAGAGGTTTTGATCTCTGTTTCAACTGGACTGGCTTGCCCCTGTTCCGTTGTTTTCTGCTCCATCAACAATGGAGTAGTAGGATCGAGACCTCCAGCGGCAGGGACGGGTAATGTCTTCCCAACAGTTTTCTGCGAGTCACGAGAAACTTGTTTCACGATTCTAGCCACGTCACTTTTCTGTAGCTCTGGCCTCTTTATAGACGTTACATTGGACAGAATTGGTGTTAGAACTGGAGTTTCATCCAATTTTTCAGTAGACTTTTCCAGCTCTGACTTAGTGACGATGGGACGTGCCGCACTTCCCCGCTTGCTGGACCTTGATGTGAGGGAGGGTCCGGAGTGAAGTCTCTTCACACTTTGGCCATGACGGGAGCGATGACTTCCATACTGATGCTCTTTTGTCACAGTAACCGGACTTCCTGGACCAGAATTGGGCTCTGAGTCCTCCTCCTGAATATGACTGATGAGATATTTGGTCTTGAATTTGGCATAGGCTACTCGAGTTGCCGGTGTCACGTCTTGAAGTTTTGGATTGTATTCGGCCAGTCTGTTAGTGACACATTGGTTACAATTTATAAAGCATCCATATGATTGTTTTAAAAAAAGGGGGTTTGTATAAAAATTAGAAGGAATTTTGCTTGTATGGAGGTAAACAAATGGGTTAAAGAAACTTACATATCCGGATCCATAGAGAATAGTGCAGCATTCTCTTGTTCAACACGACGGCGACGAGCACTTCGTCTCCTGAGAGATGTTTGTTTCGACCCGATGGGGTCAGAACGGACGGACGCTTTTCTTACCACTGCATTCCAATCTTTCTTATCCTTCTTCCTTCCCAGTGCCTTGGCAATGCGGGCAAAGACATCTTTAGTATTTCCTTCATCGTTCATAATAGCTTCCTTCACGGCAGACTCCACGCAACCAATCTGGAAGTCCTTCATGAGACGACGCTCCATGACTTTTCCTTTCCTTCCTGCCACTAAGGATCCTCCCGGCTGAAGATTGGGTGTTCTCATTCCGTTTAATTTGAGAATGTCAACTAGTTCATAACGAAAGGATGAGATGTCCTGTCGAATCTCATTCACATCATCTTCTGTAATCCCAGCTTCTTCCTGCTTTTTAGTTTCCTCAGCGCTCACATAGCGTCGGACCAGTAAACGTGTAATATGGATGTACCGTTGGAAAGCATTCCGTCTCTATGAACACAGATAATAGTGGATTACAATACACACATTTAACAAATTGTGTACGCTAGATTAAAATCAATTGAGCAATACTTCTTGGTACTTCATAGCCCCGACAAACTGTTACTCCTAGCATTTCATTCGTCTTAAATCTTTGTCTATAGTATTTAAAACCAAAAACCAAAGCAATGCTTGTTGTTTGTTACCCTGACTGAAGGCTTTCTCTCCGGATTTTTTTTCACTCCCACAAGTCGTTTTAAAGACTTGACTGTCGGAATTATATTAAAGGGAGCAGGAACTGTGGCTCCTTCGTCGAAATAACTGATCCATAGCTTACTTCGAGCAAACTTCCATTCTGTGTCACTCCGTTCCTACATGTGGGACAGCAGTTGTAATTCAAATTAAAAACCTTTATAATAATTTACCTACTTGTGGGATTTGTAGAAACAAGAACAACAGAACACTTTTTTACCGAAATAATTTGGTATGATGTACTCATCATGGCAATCAGCATATTGAGCAGGACGATTACCTGTAAACATTAACATTAGTTTGGCTTTTTATTCAGTTGGCTTCTCCGTACATTGATTATCAAGTAAAATCAAGTTTCTTACGTTTATGACCGAGTAGGAGCCGAACATAAGTAACCCCCAGAATCTCGTAAAGCCTTGTATCCCTTGCAATTCGAAAGCTTCCAACTCAACCAACCCAAAACTGGCCCAAAAAAGTGACTGTGATGTTTCGAAAAGGCTGTAAAATGAATGCCATCATCAGTTTTAGTATGTTATCATATTATTATTATTTTTTAAATGTAATCTATATAAATATTTCTAAACAATGCGGTCTTTAAAGTAAAATGGCTTAAATATGTAAGTAGTGATTTGCTAGTTAAGGGCACATGCAGTGTTGTAGTAACCTTGGAACCATCTGCGGCAAATGAGTTCTAGTAGTTACGAATTAAAAAAATGGTAATATGTAATAACTTACTTTGCAAATCTCCTCCATATAAAACAAGAATCGCCTGCGTCCGGATTCTCTATCCCAGTATCTTCCAGTGAGTAACAAGTTTTCTTTTCCAAATCCGCATAATACCAGAGGAGCTGATTTAAACCTGAGAAACATTACAGCATAACACAATATTTACTTTCCCTTTTGTCAGCCGTCTGTTTTCAACTTCCCACCTGAGCTTCGTAACTAGCATCGTCATATGCATTTAAGTATAGGAAAATAATTGTGCCTTGCAATCATTTTTAAGCATTGTATACCCAATCAATCGTAATGCAACATACCGCAGCCGAAAGCGAAGAGAACGAGCGAGTAAATGAAGAAAAATTTGAGAATATCCACGACCATTCTTCCCAAAGAAATTTGTAATGGTCCCAAATGGGGATTTATACTGAATACGTGAACCAGTTTGAGGAAGCTACAAGAGAATTAAAATCCAGACAAAACCAGAAAATAGTAACAAACATATTTGTACAGGCACCCCAACCATCATCACCACACCGCCTTGTACACAAGCTTAAAATAAAAAGCTTAATCTTTACGACGGGACATAAAGGAGCACCTAAATATCATGGCCGCACCAAACATTCCTTCAGAAAGCAGCATAGGATCGAACATATCCCATTCTTCTCTTGGATAATATGGATTCTGACCATTCCATTCTTCCTTCTGCACAAATATATATAAGCACAAGTCAATCAGAATTTGTTGCTAGAGTCAAAATCACAAATTTCAAAGGTGTCGCTCGGTCGTAATAATAGTACCTAGTACCTACATTTATTTCACTGCAGGACGAGACCACGTTTATTTCCATTTCCATCACAAACTTCAAATTGGAAATACATCTATGCTACCTATCGCCCACGCTAATTATATAACACCATATATCCAGATGGGCACCATTTTAAATGAGATATAACTTGCACACTAAAATAAAGGAAACAACATAGTTCTGTGGAGATTTAAAATGTCAAATCAGAAGTCTGCTCTCTGTGTTGCTTTGCTACGGATACATCGATATGAATGAACTGGCCTGCCTGTAGGATGATTTTGAATTCCAAAGCTAAAGTTGAACATATACCTATATAATATACAAAGGAAATATTTTGCCCGTCCCTAATTGGTTGGCAAATGGAAGGGACGCACAATGCTTAAATTAGCATTCGTGTGCAACGATCAAATTGATACAGAGAGTCAGGAGATGTATTTCTAATCGGATTCGGACACACAATGACTTAAAAATCCCAGAGGGAGATATGCAAACTACAAAAGTAAAATGATAAAATCCCCACTGATTTCAGCTTACCATCACCGTAAAAACGGACACGGCTCTCAAGGCAATCCATGTCACATAGAAATTATTCGTAACAAAGTCCACTATGTTCCATAGATCACTCGTATAAGCCTGAATCCCATCGCTCCATAATGATTTGATTTCTGTCCATATCCATCCTGTAATGTTTTAAGGATTTCAACAATTATAACATCAAAATACTCAAATCCGTATCATCGTATAAAAACGTTTGAGCAACTGCTCACGGTGAAAGGAGTGAGTGTACACGTGTACAGTGAAAGTGAAATATGTACCTAACGTACAAAACCAAAAGCAAAAATGTTCTAAGGCAATAAAACAAGGCTAACAAACCTAAAATGTAGACGATAATAGCCGACTCCACGAGTCCGGGAAGAGCCCCTCTTTCCTTAATCTGCCACTCACGAAGCATCTCTTTCATCCATACCATTCCAAATTCATTTCCAAGCCATTCCAGTACAACGAATTCCAAACGTTGAGAAGCTGCTGCTAGGAGAGCTATCCAGGGAGATTCAGATTCACATATTTAAACAGTTTACTTTTATCACAATAATATTGCTTCAAGCTACTTCACAAACCTACCCATGACGTACATTTCTATGCAGTTAATGAGGTACTAATAGCGATGTACATTTTACAATCCTGTCAAAATACTGTCCAATGCTGTAACGTGCGTATTCTGTACTAGTTGCTTCGATACCCACTAACCTACATCCCAAATATAAACTACAAAGCAATTTGCAGTTGTATTCAAATTAAACTCTAATAATCCCGATGCTACGGAGCAGCGGCTTTTGCTTACAATAGAAAATTGAAGCCGACGCCAATCAATCATGAATAAGCAATTGTGTGTTAAATTTACGTATAACTATCAAAGATCAAGGCCATCATACGTAAAATAGTAAAATAGAATCTACCATTTTATTTTGCTGACGTCAGTGAAGACAGGGATCTACTGATTAGTCAAATACGGCATACGGTTTCAAAAAAAGTAAGCATTTAGTTCCTATGTAAACGCTTTTAATTATTATATGCACATTCTTTTGTTTTTCTACTCGACCAGATAAGTTTGGAATTAATGCTACAAAAGGCTACTTTGGAGGCATGGCATTAGGTGTGAAGGGGTCCCGCTCACATAGAACAACTTACTCAAGAAGAAGACGTAAGAGCAGGAGTGACAAATAAATTTAACAAATGGTTTCTTAATAAATCTCCCTTTATCTGTTTCGGGAAAGAGCATGTAGAAAGTGCTGTAGATGGGAAAGGACGCTCCTAATTTTGCCACTTCAAAAAGCTGTGAAAAAATGAGAATCTTTTGTTAGTTAGGACATTTTTTGGGTTATTTCTAACGATTTGAAGCATTCATTTTTCAATCTGGTTATTAATCTTTTAGTCTCAGAGTCTGTTAAGAGATCCAGACTCTGAATCATAAAATAAAAAAGATGAAATCGCTAAAGATTCAAGATTTATTTTGTATGCAAATGTACGATGTTCATCTGCCTCATGACAAGCTTAAGTCTTCCAAGAACACACCACTAGTGTTCCTACAATCAATACCAGACCCAAGAACAAACCCAGCAGGACCGACTGAAAGAAATCTTTGCAAATCAAAGTTGTACGTACGTACATATGTACATACGTACACATCTGTAGTACAAATAGATTGATTCCTCCAGCAACAAAAACTAACGCTGCGCTGTACACAATGTTTGAGGAGGATCCAACGGATCGACACTGATATTATGTAAATTGAGAAAAAAGTTTTCATTGCTTACCGATCCATTAAACAGTCATGAATAAATACTTGGAGCAAAGTTACTGCCATCTCAAAATAGAATATATCTAGACTAAAGTTTTTTTTTTAAATTGAAGAAAATCTTGAAGGGTTACCTGGGCCACGAGTGTTTTCCTTCGAAATCCCGGGAGTCCTTCGTACCACATTGCAGCCAAGAGTTGCTGAACTGAAGGATGCGCCACAAACTATTTTATTTGTCAAAATTTCGAAACTAAGTCAGTATATTCAGAGTATTTTAATATGTCTTAGCTACCGTATTCAAAAATATTTCAGGATTTGCATAATAGTACTGGTGTCCGTATCTATGAAGGGGTAGGTGAGTAGATTGGGAAGATAGATGTAAGGAAACAACACGTGTGCTCTGGATTGTTATAATATAATTACATCATATAGGCAGCGTGCAAATATGTACATAAATGGCCACATAATATACACAGTCTGTATCATATTTGTGTCTATTGCAAATTTTAAAAGTTTCTTCTTAGTATAAACTGACTGTGCGTCCCGACCTGCTTGTTTTTTTATATGATTTAGAACTGTCTTCCAAAATTTACCAAAGAATGTGAGCATCCACGCTATAGTACGTCAAAAAGCTTTAACAGGTACGCCACTAGAATGGATTTTTGACTGCATCTTGTAGTTTCAACCCGTTTGTACGGTCAGTTTAAGGTTAAATTTCATTAAAAATCTCTGCTAGTCAGATAGATACGTGGTTATTAGGTGCGCAGAAAGCACCCTTAGCTCATCACCAGGATATAGAGGGGTACGTACGTACATACATATGCTCCCTGCGCTGCCACACGTCAGAGGTACGTAAAGAAAGAGCTTTTGATGGGAAATCAAGGAAAATCGATAAGTATCATGAATCAAAATAATGGGATGTAGTTAAATGGTTAAATATAGGAAGAAAATTAAAAATTCTGCATGACTGAAGGAAAGGGGAAGGGAAAGTTTTTATAATCACATTACAGATACATATAAGTTGGAGAGAAATATGTTTCTCTGCTGTTGTGTGTGGGGATGTACAGGCTTGGTGATGGGACTGTTTAGTGTAGCGTACCTTTTTCTGCTTGTACTTTATTGCTAATTTAAGACGCTCCAGCCCTTGCTTCTCCCCCGGCTCCCAACCTTCATCCTCTTGACTTCCCTTGAATGACCGATGATTCAAAAGTGTTTGCAGTTCTACGGATGTTCTGGCGTGACCCAAGAGCGTCGTGGCAAAGTCTTGACATTGTGACCGTAGATCCTGCACACACACAAACAGTAACGTAGACGAAAATAAAATGACGCATCTATGGAAAAACTCTAACTTACTTCCTTGCCATTGAGCTATGGGGGGTTCCGTATGCATTTGCATCAGTCGTGATACACGGCTTCAAATTAATTTCCCACTCCTGGTAAAACTTTATGTGATCGAATATCGAATTAATGTCCCATGATCCAGTGGATACCAGATTCATCGTCCTTTTAGAACGCCCTCCAACAGACCAAGCAAATACAAACACTCAAAAACTAAACTACTATCTGTTTGGAGAGAAAGCCTACACTCATTATTTCATTTATTTTATAAACACAGTCCGAGATCCCATACTATTCTGTATATATTTATAGGAACGTTGAGTCCCTAGTATCCCAGCCTTCCCTTTACACAGAATACAAAGGGCAAACGAACATGACGCATTCATTGAGATACTGAAGCTGCTTTTAATTCATTCTGTCAATTCTTTTTCAAGGTCCAGCTCAGCATTAGACAGTTCCTCCTGGTTTCGTGTCTGCGTCAGTGAATTGTATGTATTACAGAGAGTGAATTGCAGCAATCAATATTTCGCAAATACTACACTCTTCGGAGTGCGTCTTAAACTTTCCCCTGTAATCTGTGTAAGGGTGGGAGATCATTGTTTATCATTTCATTCAATAAATCCCGCCAACTTTCTAGAGATATCGTGCATATTTCATTGCCATATTTTAATAATACGGAAAATTTCCCCACAAGCCCGTAAAATGCGCATATGTACTTATTTAATTTCTTCAGTTTACCTACATTCCTTCTAGAGAGAGAATAGAGAAAACCTATAGAGAAAATCTTCAATTTAATCTCCTATGAACGAATAACAGACGGTAAAGAAGTGTATGCGTTACAACACAGCATTGTATCTATATGTGCAGGTGAACGACGTGCCCTAATAATTTCAAGTACCTACCTAAGTAACCCCTGAGTGGTGCAATTTGGAATTTGGAAATAAGAACTTTGATTGAGTAGAAAACTTTTCGAATACTTCAACATAGTTGCTATTCATGTGTTGGTTTAATTACAACTTTTTTTTCCATGACCACACGCAAACTACTTACATACATGGAGGCTAACCTAACAGTTTATTTTGGTAGCAACACTAGTGTACTGTATTTTTATTCAATTGTATTGAAACTTATTGTTAGAACAATATGAGCTCCTCCACAATCTAACATGCACCTTAACGTATCTATACACATAAACTTTGAGATAGTGTAAATATGTATGCATTTATGCGATAGCATAGTCTAACAGAAAACGGTATGCGTAATGGATGCACCTATCAGGAAGGTATTTTATTAAAAGAGTAAATCATATTGGAATTTTGGCTTTAATTAATTTTGCAATTTTGTTGCTTGTTGTATCTTTGATATTAGCTACGCGGTTAAAATTAATTCCGTGATTGCTGTGATGGTCAGAGCATTTGAGCTGATTCCAGCTCTATCGCTAGGTTAGTAGGAGGTAAGTACCGAGAACTGTTCATGTTTAAAACTTTGTTTACAATTTTACTGTGTCTTGTAGGCAATAAAATTGCCGTGGTTGGTAACAGTGTAGGTACATAAATTATTACTTTCTTTCTCTCTAATGCAAGATGGAACAAAACCGTGTTGTGGAGCAAATCTTTTTAAGGGGGCAAACCGTCTATGAAGGAAATCCGTCGTAGTGTACTAAAAGATATAAATTATCTTTTTGTGGTAGTTTTGTTTTCTGAATTTTCACCATTAAATCAACATCAATAAAAAATTGATAACAAACATTTTACTTATTGAATACTAAAAACAATCCTACTTCTACTGCCATATCCGTTGTTCTCAAAATCTATTTTTCAAAGTTCATCTGCTATTACTAATTCAGTTAATCAGTTAATCAGTTCGCGATCCACGTCTGTATGAGGCAGACGTGTGCTTCGGAGGCTCGTGCTCGTGAGGAGTGTTGGGTGGGT